>SNVD02015220.1:0-99163 GCA_013180625.2 Boswellia sacra | reverse complement strand
GTTCACCAATAATAAGATCTTTAGGGTGAGCTTTTGCATAACTCAATTCCTTTGGTAATTCTTGGGAAGAATCATTTACTTTCTCAAGCTTTTCTTGTTGAAGTTGTAAATCATCTTGACTCTTTTCATCAAGCCTTGATTCCTTGATTTGCCTTTCTACTTCAACAATATCATCATCTAAATTTTTTTAAGAAATCACATTAGTTTCATCAAATTCAACATGCATAGATTCTTCAATAGTAAGAGTCTTTTTGTTAAAAACTCTATATGCTTTACTATGGTTGGAGTAGCCAACAAAAATTCCAACATCGACTTTTGCATCAAATATTCCAAGGTTATCTTTAGTGTTTAAAATAAAACATTTACATCCAAAAACTTTAAAAAATCCAATGTTGGGTTTTCTTCCTTTCCAAAGTTCATAAGGAGTTTTCTTCATTAAAGCTCTAATATGGACTCTATTGATTATAAAGCATGCGGTATTAACAGTTTCGCCCCAAAAATATTTTGGCAAATTATTTTCAAGTAACATGGTCCTAGCCATTTCTTGGATAGTCCTATTTTTCCTCTCAACAACACTATGTTGTTGTGGGGTTCTAGGTGAGAAAAAATTATGCTCAAAACCATTTTCATCACAAAGATTTTCAAATGCAACATTGTCTACTTCACCACCATGATCACTCCTAATGGACACAATAGAATACCATTTTTGATTTTGGACTCTTTTTGCAAATTTTGAAAAAGCTTGTATGACCTCATTTTTAGTTTTCAAGAATAATACCCAAGTGAATCTTGAATAATCATCCACAATAACAAAAACATAATACTTTCCACCAAGTCTTTGAGTTCTTGATGGTCCAAATAAATCCAAATGAAGTAATTGTAGAGGTTTATTTGTTGAAATAAATTTCTTTTGTTTAAAAGAAGTTCTCACTTATTTTCCAAATTGACAAGCATCACAAATCTTGTCCTTTTCAAATTTTATTTTTGGAAGACCATCAACTAAATCATTTTTATAAATTTTTGAAATTGTGTCCATGCTAGCATGACCTAACCTTCTATGCCATAACCAAGCATCATCATTAACAATGAAACAATTTTCTACATGATCATTAACATCAATATCAATTGTATAAATATTACAACATCTATAACCAACAAATAATGTCTTATTGTTACTAACATCCTTAATCACACATCTATTAGGCTCAAAAGTAACAAAATATCCCTTATCACACAATTGACTAATGCTAATCCAATCATGTTTTAAACCATGAACAAGCAAAATATCTTTAATAATAGGTGAATAAGGGTTACCAATATCACCATGTCCGATTACCCTTCCTTTGGCATTATCACCGAAGGTCACATATCCTCCTTTCTTCATGATTAATCTTGAGAACTTGGAGGTATCTCCGGTCATATGCCTTGAGCATCCACTATCTAAGTATCACTTGTGTTTGCCACTCCTTTGTTTCTACAATCAACATTAAAAGAGCGACTTTTTGGTACCCAAATGTTCTTGTCCTTGGGGGTTAGTTATGGTCCTTTTTGGAACCCATATTTGTTTCAAATTAGGATTTCTCTTAATATAGCAAGAATGCACTTTGTGTCCTTTTCTTCCACAATAAGTACATGAATAATTAAGATTATTCCTAGAAGATGCATGAACAAAATAGTTTTTAAAATAGTTTTGAGTTTTATGAGTTTTATATCCTAACCCTCTTTTATCAAAAACACACCTTTGGTTTTGTAACATAGAATTCAAATTTTTATGCTTTTTGTAAAATTATCAACAATATTTCTTAAGTCATTATTTTCCTTTTTCAAAATAACATTTTATTTCTCTAATTTATCAAAATCCTTTTGTTTTAAAATCTCATTTTCAGTTTTTAATAAATGTATTTGTTTTTCCAAACTTTCAAAATCTTTTTGCTTTAAAATTTTATTTTTATTTTCTAAAGCTTCATTTATTTCCACCAACTCTTCTAATTGAGATAACATGATTTTTGACTTCTTTTTGAAAGCATTGATTTTTGAATTTTGTTTATCAACTTGCACATGTAAATTTTGGAATGCTTCAAGTAATTCATCGTATGAAAGCTTAGGATCATAGTTTAGAATACTTACCTCATCTTCTCTTGAAGCCATGAAGCATATGTTTGCCACTCGCAATCTTCTTCTTCATTCTCTTTCAAGGTGATTTCATGAGTCATGAGAGAACCCATAAGTTCTTCCAATGGTAGTTTGGTGAGGTCACTTGCTTCTTGAATTGCCGTCACCTTTGGCTTCCAAGATTTTGGTAGAGACCTAAGAATCTTTCTCACCATTTCAACATTAGAATAAGATTTACCAAGAGATTTCAAACCATTGACAATATCCATAAATCTAGTAAACATTTTAGAAATTGATTCATCCGATTTCATCTTAAAAAGCTCATAACTATGAACTAGCATACTAATTTTGGATTCTTTAACTTGACTAGTTCCTTCATGAGTTACTTCAAGTGTGTGCCATATTTCTTGTGTCGTAGAACAAGTAAATATTCTATTAAACTCATTTCTATCTAGAGCACAATACAACACATTCATAGCTTTAGTATTCAAACTCAATTTCTTTTTATCATCTTCACTAAACTTTTTAGGTTCTTTAAGCATGCATTCCCCATTTTCAATTTTGGTAGGAACAAAAGGTCCTTCCAAAATAATAGACCACAAATCATAATCAAAAGATTTTCAGAAAATACTCATTCTAGTTTTCCAATAAGAGTAATCACTTCCATTAAAAAATGGAGGTCTAGAGATAGAAAGTCCCTCAACATATGAAGTTGAATTAAAAGTTGCCATAGCTCAAAATCGGTTAAGATTTAAAAAAAATGAGCAACCTTGCTCTGATACCACTTGTTGACCCAGGTATTGCAACCCAAGAGGGGGGGTGAATTGGGTTTTTATTTATCAAAACGGATTTAGAAAACTTTTCTTTGAAGATCAAAATTATTTAACTCTTTCTTTGAGAATAAAGGTGAAGAAGATGAAATTAGAATTTATCAAAGATGCAATCAAAAGAATAATAATGATGAACAATCACAAGTGTAAGTAAATGTAATGAGGAAAGGGATAGAGAGAGTGCAAACTCAATTTACGTGGTTCGGCAAACCTTGCCTACGTCCACGGGCTCCTAGCTCCACAAGCTAGGCTTTTCACTAAGTTGTAGAAATCTTTACAACTTGCTTGATAAACAACCTCACCAAGACTTTTTCCTTCAACCCTTGATAACACCACACCAAGAGTTCTTCTTGATGAACAACCTCACCAAGGCACCTTCCTTCAACCCTTAATAACACCACACCAAGAGTTCTTCTTGATGAACAACCTCACCAAGGCAACTTCATTCAACCCTTGATAACCCCACACCAAGAGTTCTTCTTGATGAACAACCTCACCAAGGCAACTTCCTTCAACTCTTGATAACACCCCACCAAGAGTTCTTCTTGATGAACAACCTCACCAAGGCAACTTCCTTCAACTCTGGATAATACCACACCAAGAGTTCTTCTTGATGAACAACCTCACCAAGGCAACTTCCTTCAACTCTTGATAACACACAACAAGAGTTCTCTTAAGGATAACTATTATCCTTTACAATAATATCTCACTCTCACCACAATACAAAAACAAAGATATTTTTTACAACAAAAGTATAACTCTCTTCAAAGAGTAGATAAATAATATAAAAGCTCTCTAGACTTGATATTTCTCTTGCTTTTTGCTTGATAAAATACTTCTCTTGCTCTTGTTGAATGCATGGGAGAATGGCTCCTTTTATAGGCAAATGAGATTAACTTAATCAAGTGAAGACACCATCTCCAAATTTTCTGCCCACCATAAAAACCGTAATCTTGTCTGCCATTTTTGTCAATGTTCCGTTTGAAATTTGAAAATCTGTAAAACATAAAAGATCTGCACATTTGAATATGCTTTCCAACGCATCAAGAACCAAGTCATTTGGATATCTGTAGCTCAAGATATGGCCAAAACACCATTCGGTGCTCATGTGACTTGATTTTTCTTCCATGTGTCAGTCCACCGACTTGCATGTGTATTATGTCAGCTTTCTGTTTGAAATTTGAATTTCTTCAAAGAATATGAAATCTGCTCCATTGAATCATCTTTCCAATTCCATAAGAATCAAGTCATTTGGATATCTTTAACTCAAGATATGGACAAAATATCATTCGGTGCTTAAATGAGTTGATTTTTCTTTTCTATGTCAGTCCACCGAATTGCATGTCAATTATGTCAGCCTTCTGTTTGAAATTTGAATTTCTTCAAAACATATGAAATGTGTTTCATTAAGTCCTATTTCCAATGCCATAAGAATCAATTCATTTTGATTTTTCTAGCTCAAGATATGTCCAAAAGAGTATTCGGTGCTCATGTCAGCTGCTTCCATTTGTCTTTCAATTTGTATGATGATTTGGATAACCTTACACTTGAAATTTGAATTTCTTTAAAACATATGAAATGTTATAAATTGCGTAACCTTTCCAAAGGTTTAAGAATCACATCATTTGGACATTTGTAGAAAAATATATGACCAATTGATTGAATATTGCTCATGTAACACATTCCTTGAATCAAACCTTGTTCTTAAACTTTGGTGCCTTTAACATGTAGTCTTCTCCTTAGCTTCAACACTTCATTTTAATAAGCCTCTTCTTGATTTTACAATTATTTCAATGATCTTACTCTTACACATAAATAAACATGTTAGTAAATCTCAATTAATCAATGTGTATTGTTATCATCAAAATTATCATGTAACTTTAGGGCTAACAGAATATACTCAATGGTCATCATATTATTGAATTCTCTACATCAAAAAATAAGACTAATTTTAATAATCTCGATTGATCTTAATTGGATTAACATTATCATATTATGATTTATGTTATTACTCTTTGCCTTTGATTATTTATTTTTATTTATTTATCTTACGACGACTTATTGTTTTCTTTATGATTTATCTTTACGCCTATTCATAAGCAATTGTTTACATTTATATTCGTTCAATTTTACTTATTTATGCCCATTTATTTGTCCATTTATTCATTTGTTTACTCATTTACCTTACGCTTATGGTCACTTACTATTTCCTTCACGTTCAATTAATTTAACATTGATCTATTCTTATTCATTTCATTTCAAGCTCGTCTGTCATGTTAATTCGGTTAATGCTTCTTTTTTAAGTTCCATTGTTATGCATTATTATAATAACTCGAACTTGCAATGGATTAAGTTTATATATGACCATATAATATTTCTATTATAACACTAATACAACATAAATTTATATTTAATTTCATTCCCATGTTATTTTATATGGTATGTTATTTATTTTATTTTTTCTTCTAAATACATAGTTGCATAATGACAAATTTTCAAAAGTTGATGTTTGAGCTATTGTTGCATGATGAAGACAATTATTCAGATTGCGCTACTGATGTTGTACTTTACTTGAACTCTATAGGCATTGGAAACACCGTAAAAAATGGACATACTGCATTCGTATAGGAGCGGTCTAAGGCTATGATATTATTACACCATCATCTTAGCATAGGCCTAACATCTGAATTTACTACCATAATTGATCCATTGGCTCTTTGGAATAATTTAAAAGATAGATTTGATCAGCAAAGAACAATAATATTACCAAGGGCTCAATTCTAATGGAACAGTTTGAGATTACAAGCTTTCAAAACCATCAGTGAATATAAATTAGCAATGTTTAGAATTATATCTCCAACTATTAGTAAAGAGGACATGCTAGAGAAAACATTATCTACATTCCAATGCTCTAATATGATCTTGACACAACAATATCGAGAACACAACTTTAGGAAATATTGTGAGTTGATATCATACCTCTTAGTTGCTGAGCATAATAATAAAATCCTGTTGAAAAATAACTAACTTCGCTGCACTGGCTCTACACCATTCCTTAAGTGAATGCCACATCATCTAATAGCCATAATGGCAAGAGTAGTTGTGGTCATGGGGGAAAGAATTTCTCACCTAGGAGTGGTAATTCAAAGAAATTTAAATTAGACCACTAGAAGTGGAACAGAGATGACCTTATACATGATAAAGGAACGAGTCATAAACCTAAGCCACAAATGAGTAATGAAAGTCCTTGTTACAGGTGTGGCATAAAGGTTATTGGTCACGTACTTGTTGCACAAAGCAATTGGTGGATTTGTATCATGCCTCTATAAAGAATAAAGAAAAGAATGTTAAGACCAACTCTGTTGATGACCCAGTGGATCACACTAATTTTGATGTCTCATATTTCCTTGTTGATCTAGATGAAGCTATTGGCTACATGATGGCTGATAGAAATGCCCCAACAAATAGTTGCTACTTTTGTTACTCTTTGTTATATTTTATAATGATGTCCTATTTTGATGTATCTTTTTAGATTTTTGTTATGATGCACTTTTGATGTACTTTTATTTTATGTAAAAATTATATTTGATGTAAAGTTTTTGTAATGAAAGGGAGAAGACATCAAGCCTTTGTTATCTTTGCCAAAAAATGATGGAAATATGTCTAGTTGATAGTGCAACAACTCATACAATTCTTAAAGATAAGAAATATTTTCTAAAGTTAACTTTTCTCGAAGAAAAAGTTAACGCCATATCAGGGTTTGTTAATTTGATTAAGGGCTTCAAAAAAGCCACTATATTGTTGACAAGCAACACTAAGTTATGTATTGATGATGTCTTATGCTCAAGCAAATCCAAAAGAAATTTGCTTAGTTTTAAAGATATAATATATAATGGATATCATATTGAGACATTTTGTGAAAATAATACTAAATTTCTTTGTATCACTTCAGATGTATCAGGATGAAAATTGATTTTAGAGAAGCTCGAAGCTTTCTCTTCTATATTATATTATACATAAATATGATCTATTGAACCTACACAATCTTGAACCAGAAATAAAATGATCCTAACACTTTTATGTTATGGCATAGTCATTTTGGTCACTTATGATCAATAATGATGCGTAGAATTGTTAAGAATACAAATGAATATCCATGGAGAATCAAAAATTTCTTCTATCCAATGAAATTACCTGTAATGCTTGCTTACAAGAAAAGCTTATTGTTAGACTATCTCCTTTAAAGATTAGTCTTGAATCCCTATCATTTTTATAGAGAATTCAAAAGGATATATGTGAACCCATTCATCCATCTAGTGGACCATTTCGTTACTTTATGGTTCAAATTGATGTTTCTGCACAGAGATCTCATATTTGTTATCAACTTGAAATGTTACATTTGTTTGTCTATTGGCTCAAATCATTAAATTATGGACATACTTCAGACCATCATATTATGACAATACATCTGGATAATGCTGGTGAATTTTCATCAAAAGCCTTTAATGATTATTATGTGTTCATTTGAATTGATATTAAACACCTTATCTTAAATGTCCATACCCAAAATGGTTTGGCAGAATCACTTATAAAGCGACTAACTAATTGTGTGTACTTTGTTATTAAGAATGCAGTTGTCGACTTCTGCTTGGGGCGATGCTATTTTATATGTTGCATCATTGATAAGATTAAGGCCTACTGCTTATCATAAGTATTCCCTATTAAAACTTGTACTTGGCCAATAACCCAATATATATCATCTATAATCTTTTGGTTGTGTCGCACAAGTTCCTATTGTCCGCTTGAAGAGGACAAAAATGATACCTCAATGTTGATTAGGGATTTATATGGTTTATAATTTTTCATCTATTATAAAATATTAGGAACTCTTGATGGGTGATCTTTTTATTGCACGTTTATGGATTGTCATTTTGATAAGACAATTTTCCACCTTTAAGAGAAAAGAGAATGCCCCTAAAAGAATTTTCTTGGAATGTAGGAACATTTTCTTATCTTGATCCTTGTACACTCAATGTGAAAATGAAGTACAAAGGATGATGTATCTTCAAAATATTACCAATCAGATACTGGATGCTTTTACTGATGCAACTAAGATAATGAATTCATATATACATATTGCTAATACACTGCCACGAATTGAGGTCTTATTGAACAAACTCCTAAAGCAATAATGAATAATCAATTTTTTTTGCACGCCAAAAGCATGGTAGATAGCTTTGGTCAAATGATACTATCTTAGAAAAAGAAAAGCTGTTAATAACAGTCCGAACGAAAATAATGATTGAGCTAAAGAGATTATATTCTTTATGTCACGCCCTAAAATCTCTTATTTAGAGACTTTAAGGGTGATTGATTAAGAAAATAATAAATAGACATCATCAATATCTTACTCTTTTTTTTCTTTCCCATTCATACGTATATTTATACATATCACATGAATCCATTACAATATCAAGCTATTTGTTCAAGATAAACTTTACATACACTGATGACCAAACTTAGTACATAGGTTGATAATTACATAATAGAATTTCCTATCATTTAGGCTAGACAAAACATTTCCTAAAACCATCTCGTGCATGCAAATGCCTAGATTCCCTGGGAAAGCTCTGGAACACCACTAGTACGAATATCCTTTTGTGTACCTGTGGAGGAAGGGGGTGAGCATATAGCCTAATAGGAAAGATTCTAGCATTATAGTAAATCACAAGCATTCAAATAGTTACTCAATTACATAGTTACACAAACAATTATAATAAGTCAAGCAATCATTCTCACTCACACATCAAGGTATCACTTATTCACTTGACAATCACAATTTTTCATCTAATGTTTTCCTTAGACCCGTATCCAAACGGACCATCCAAGGTCCAACACGTTAAGTTTATATTCGTGTTCCCCTTGGATTCGTATCCAAAATGGCCCATCCAAGGTCCAACACATCAAGTTTATATTCGTGTTCCCCTTGGATTGTATTCAAAACGGCCCATCCAAGGTCCAACACATCAAGTTTATATTCATGTTCCCCTTGGATCCGTATCCAAAATGGCCTATCCAAGGTCTAACACATCAAGTTTATATTCATGTTCCCCTTAGATCCGTATCCAAAACGGCCCATCCAAGGTCCAATACTAAGAATTTCATATCCGCATTCTCCATGGATCCGTATTCAAAACGGCCCATCCAAGGTCCAATACTAAGAATTTCATATCCGCATTCTCCATGGATCCGTATTCAAAACGGCCCATCCAAGGTCCAATGCATACACTTATAAACCTTTCAATATAATTTCCAAAATAAGTCTCAAGGCAATACAGTTTTTATGAGAAATCCAGATCTGTCAGGAGGGGTCAGGTCGGTTCTGTAATTACACTCGACACTCGACACTTCCATAACCAGACACTCGACACTTCCATAAATAGACACTCGACACTTTCATAACCTGACACTCGACACTTTTGTAAACAGACACTCCACACTTGGCATCAGTCTTGATATCATCCTACTTTTGATGACATCGAGTGTCGGATGATGCATTCGACACTCGATACCATCTACTTGGCACTCGATACTTACGTGTCGAGTCGTGTCAGATTAAATGTCAGTCTCAAAGATACGAAATTGTGAGAATGTTCTGATCAGTCGGATGAACGGTATCACTTCCAGATTTCAACCTCCAATTTAAAAAATTTACCAAAATTTCATTTTAAATCCAAATTCAATGAAATTAGTGGCTATTTAAAGCTTCATATGTCTATTTTTCTAAACAAAAGAAAAATTGTACAAATCACAATCCAGAACAATGCAGCAGCTCAAAGAACATAGAATAGTCACATGAATCATAACTTCCATCAAGAACAACATCTCCTCCACTTCATAAGCACATAATTTCACAAGTAATTCATCATCCAAGCAACAAGCAATCAATTTAACCATTAATCACATGTATTGCAACCCATCTCAATTAAGAACAACAAAAATAAATAACACGATTTAAGTATAGTGTTACAAAATCCCTACTTGGTTTCCAAGCCTATAAACCTCTTTGATTTTTTCCTTCTTTTCCTCTCTTTTTCTTCCTTCTCTTTTTCTTCTTCTCCTTCTTCTCTCTCTCTTCCCTTTTTGCCGTAAAACTCTCCTCTTCTATAGCCAAATGAAAGAAAAAATCCTCTCCTTTTGGAACCCTAATGTCTCTTATATATACAAGGCCTTAGTTTATGGGTCTAAGTCCACTTATTTTCCAAACTCATTTAATCCTTACCAAATTCTAACATAAGCCTACAACTATAATCCAACCCAATTCTCATTTATTTAAACATGGTTTTACAACTACTTCATGGCCTAAAGCCCATCAAATTCAAATAAAATTACTCAAATACCCTTAGGCATAGTTTCTAAATTTTGTAACATATATCTACATTTTTTTTTGGAACTCTACAACCTACCCTCCTAAAAAAAATTTTATCCTCAAAATTTGAAAATATGAGTAAGAAATACCTCTGGCATTCAAAAGCTCAGGGTACTTTCTTTGAATCTCTAACTCTAACTCCCATGTGGCCTCTTCAACGCCATGATGCTTCCACAAGACCTTAATTAACGGAATGGTCTTACCACATAGGACTTGCACTCTTGTGCCCAAAATTTGAATAGGAAACTCTTCATATGAAACATCTTGTTGAATATCCAACTCACTCCAATCTAGCACATTTGTTGGGTGAGGCTCATACTTCCTTAGCATCGATACATGACATTTGTTATGAATTCCCGATAATCGTGGCCGCAATGCTAGCTCAGAAGCTACTTCACCAACCGGCCTTAGAATTTAAAATGGGCCAATGTAGCGTGGAGCAAGTTTACCTTTCTGTCCAAAACATATCAAGCCTTTATGCGGAGACACTTTTAAAAACACATGGTCACCCACTTTGAATTCTAACGGTCATCTCCTTTTGTCTGCATAGCTTTTATGTCGACTATGATCTATAAGTAAACGTTGACGTATCAACTTTACCTTTTCAGTTGTCTCTTGTACAAGCTCGGGTTCTAATAAGGTAGCTTCTCCCATTTCTACTCAACATAAAGGGGACCTACACAGCCTACCATAGAGTGCCTCAAAAGCTGCCATTCCAATACTTGACTGATAGCTGTTGTTGTATGCAAATTCTACAAGTGGTAGATGATCCTCCTAATTACCTTGAAAATCCATCACATAAGCCCTCAACAGATCTTCCAAAATTTGAATAGTGCATTCTGATTGACCATCAGTTTGGGAATGAAAAGCTGTACTAAATAATAATTGCGTACCCATAGCTCTTTGAAGGCTTTCCCAAAATTGAGCTGTAAACCTAGGATCTCTATTTGGCACCACTGAAACTAGAACTCCATGCAATCTCATAATTTCTTTAATGTACAGTCGACTCAAAACATCCACTGAATCGGTTGTATGTATAGGAAGAAAATGTGATACTTTTGTTAACCTATCTATAATCACCCACATTGCATCCTTCTCTTTTAAAGAACGTGGTAATCTAGTAGCAAAATCGATGGTGATGTAATCCCATTTCCATTCTGCTACAGGAAGTGGTTGGAGTAATCCTGCAGGCCTTTGATGCTCAGCTTTCACTTGTTGACAAGTAAGGCATCTGGACACATATTCAACAACATCCCTCTTCATTTCTTTCCACCAAAACTATCGACGTAAGTCATGATACATCTTAGTACCACCAGGATGAACAACAAATTTAGAGTGATGAAATTCCTTAAGGATATCATCTTCACACTCTTTACTTGATGGAATAAAGATCTTGCCCTTGAATCGTAAACTCCCATCGAACCAATTGTCTAATCAACACTTCCATCACCGTGTAACACTTGCTCATACAAGGCTCTAGCCTTTGAATCTTGATGTTGCAACTCAATCACTCTATGCATAAGAGACGGTTGAGCAACAAGTGTAAAAAGGCGAATTTGATCTCCGCGATCCTCAACCAAGATATCATAATCATGAATAGACTGCAACATGCTCCACTCTCCTATCATCGCATTGACCATAGCTCTCGACTTTCTACTTAATGCGTTAGCCACCACATTTGCTTTGCCTGGGTGATATTGGATAGAGAAGTCATAGTCTTCCCAATACTCCATCCATCTTCGTTGTCTCAAATTCAAGTCTTTTTGGGTGAAAATGTATTTTAAACTTTTATGATCACAAAAGACTTCAAACCTTTCGCCACACAGATAATGTCGCCAAATTTTCAAAGCATACACTACCGTAGCAAGTTCTAAATCATGGGTGGGATAATTCTGCTCATGAGGTTTCAACTGGCAAGAAGCATAGGCTACAACCCAACCTTGTTGCATTAACACACACCCTAATCCATTCAAGGAGGCATCAGTGAATACTACATAATCAACT
This sequence comes from Boswellia sacra, assembly GCA_013180625.2. NCBI lineage: Eukaryota > Viridiplantae > Streptophyta > Magnoliopsida > Sapindales > Burseraceae > Boswellia > Boswellia sacra. The sequence continues at coordinate 86,788 of SNVD02015220.1, read as the reverse complement.
CAACATTGCGGTATCACAAGAATAGGTGTTGAAGTTAATCTTTTCTTCAATTCTTGGAATGCTTGCTCATGTGCATCATTCCATTCGAATTTGACTCCTTTCCTTGTTAACCTAGTCATTAGTATAGCCAATCGAGAAAAGTTCTTAACAAAACGCCGATAGTACCCTGCTAGACCCAAGAAGCTACGTACTTCAAACATATTCTTTGGTCGTTCCCATTTCATAATTGCCTCCACTTTCGATGGATCCACTGAGATTCCTCGTCTTGGCACCATATGGCCTAAAATTTTGCTTCTAATAGCCAAAATTCACATTTACTCAGCTTGGCATAAAGACGATGCTCTCTTAGTGTTTGAAGTGTTATACGTAGATGTTGCTCATGTTCAACTTCAAATGTAGAATAAATAAGGACATCATCCACAAACACAATTACAAATCGGTCTAAGTGAGGTATGAAAATACAGTTCATTAAATCTATAAAGGCAGCAGGAGCATTAATTAGTCCAAATGCCATGACCAAAAACTCATAATGCCCATAACGGGTATGAAAAGCGGTCTTTGGTATGTCTCATTCCTTTATTCGCAACTGATGATAGCCTAAACGAAGATCTATCTTGGAAAAACAATAAGATCCTCTTAACTAGTCGACCAAATCATCGATCCTAGGTAAGGATATTTGTTTTTCACTGTAACCTGATTTAACTGCCTGTAATATATACATAAACGTAATGAACCATCTTTCTTCTTGTAACAGTTTAACATAACTCGATAAGTTGACAACCAATCTATTCCTAATATCACATCATACTTAGTGAAATCCATAAGTATCAAATCAAATGACAACCTATGCCCATTAATCTCTATCACACAAGAACGATATATCCTCCCAACTTCTAAAATACTACCCATAGGTGACTCGACGTGTAATACAGAGTCCAACAAATCAGACTTTAATCCTAGTGCAGATGCAAAATGAGTAGATATAAAGGAATGAGTAGCTCCAGAATCAAATAAAACACTAGCCCATGTGTTAAAAATCACTAATACACCTCCAACAAGCATGTTATCTGTAGGCTTTGTCGGTTGAGTCAGAGCAAAAACTTATCCCTGAGTCATCTGTCCCTGATATCTACTACTCTGTGATTGTCTTTGAGGCCTAACGGATTGAGAAGAAGCTGCCTGAGACCTCTGAGATGCCTGATATGACTGAGTATGACATCCTTGAGATGGTGATCTAGACTGTGGCTCTAACCCTTGTTGAGGAGTTAATTGGGTTTGACTAGTGATACTTTGAGGACCTTTCATCCCTGCTGGAAAATCTTGTTGAATGTGACCGTATTGTCTGCATCTATAGCATCTGGGACACTGACATTGCAAATGACCTAGTTTCCCACACTTATAATAAACTTTCTGACTTTGTGAAGACCCTCTTGATATGGAGCTTTGAGATTGCAGTTGCTGAGACTGGGAGTTAAAGGAAGTCTTATTGAATGAGTTCTCTGTCTCTTAGCTAAACGATCATGCTGTCTCATTCCTCTAGAAGGTAGGCCAATACCGTCCATTCTGTGACTCTGAGAGATCTCCTATTCTACAACTAAGGCATTCTCCACCACATCAGCATATGTCATCAATCTACATACTGCAACTGAGGGTCTGATGTCATCTCTCAATCCCTTTTGAAATCTCCGAGCCTTGCTAGCATCATCTGCTACTAAACCAGGTGCAAAACGGGATAAAGTAGTAAATCGTGCCTCATATTGTTGCACTATCATGTTCCCCTGTGTCAAGTATATGAACTCATTATCCTTCTGATCACAAAAAACTATAGGAAAATATTTGTCTAGAAAAGCAGTAGAGAAATCTCTCCAAGTAAGGATATTTCCTTCTTTAATACGCTCAATAGATGTCCACCATTGTAATGCATCTTCTATCAACAAGTGGGTTGCCACCCTGACCCGTAAATCTTCTTCAACTTGCAAAAGGTTAAAAAGGCGTTCAACTCGTATAAGCTAGTCTTCTACAACATTCGGATCGGGCTCCCCATGAAAAGTATGTGGATTGTGACGTTGGACCTCTCTAAGAGCATTATTCATAAAATTGTCGACACCTGTCACTAATATCGGTTGAAGTGGTGGTGGTGGGTTAGCACGAAGAGTATCTCTAACTACGTTTGCCACTATCTCTGCCAATGTATTGGCCACATCTCTCATAGCCTTATAAAACTCTGACCTTTCACCACCTTCAGGTGGATTGGAACTCGAAGCACCTCGCGTACGAGAACTCATTATCTAATTTTATCAATGGCAAAAACATAAGTGGTAGAATTCTATAACATGTAGAACAGAAACATAACAAACAAATATTCAAGACACATGCAAGCACACAAGACATAACTCTACCCCTCCCAAACCATCTACATCCTTTTCCCAAGTCCACAGTAAAGCTTAGGCTCTGATACCACTCTGTCACGCCCTAAAATCTCTTATTTAGAGACTTTAACAGTGATTGATTAATAAAATAGTAAATAGACATCATTAATATCTCACTCTTTTTTTTTTCTTTCCCATTCATACGTATATTTGTACATATCACATGAATCCATTACAACATTTGGCTGTTTGTTCAAGATAAACTTTACATACACTGATGACCAAATTTAGTATATAGGTTGATAATTACATAATAGAATTTCCTATCACTATTTAGGCTAGACAAAACATTTCCCAAAGCCATCTCGTGCATGCAAACGCTCAGACTCCCTAGGAAAGCTCTGGAACACCACTAGTAAGAATATCCTTTTGTATACCTGTGGAGGGAGGGGGTGAGCATATAGCTCAACAGAAAAAATTCTAACATTATACTAAATCACAAGCATTCAAATAGTTACTCAATTACATAGTTACACAACCAATTATAATAAGTCAAGTAATCATTCTCATTCACACATCAAGGTATCACTTATTCACTTGACAATCACAATTTTTCATCTAATGTTTCTCTTAGACCTGTATCCAAACGGCCCATCCAAGGTCTAACATTTTAAGTTTATATTCGTGTTCCCCTTGGATCCGTATCCAAAATAGCCCATCCAAGTCCAACACATCAAGTATATATTCGTGTTCCCCTTGGATTCGTATTCAAAAAGGCCCATCCAATGTCCAACACATCAAGTTTATATTCGTGTTCCCCTTGGATCCATATCCAAAATAGCCCATCCAAGGTCCAACACTAAGAATTTCATATACGCATTCTCCTTGGATCCGTATTCAAAACGGTCCATCCAAGGTCCAATACATACACTTATAAACCTTTCAATATAATTTCCAAAATAAGTCTTAAGGTAATACAGTTCTTATGAAAAATCCAGACCCATCAGGAGGGCTCGGGTCGGTTATATAATTCCGCTCGACACTCAACACTTCCATAACTCAATACTCGACCCTTCCATAACCAGACACTCGACACTTCCATAAACAGACACTCGACACTTTCATAACCAGACACTCGACACTTTCATAAACAAACACTCGACACTTGATATCAATCTCGACATCATCCTACTTTTGATGACATCGAGATCCACTCGACACTCGACACGTAAGTGTTGAGTCGTGTCAGATTAAATGCCAGTCTCAAAGATATGAAATTGTGAGAATGTTCTGATTAGTCGGATGAACCGTATCACTTCCAGATTTCAATCGCCAATTTCAAAAATTCATCAAAAATTCATTTTAAATCCAAATTCAATGAAATCAGGGGCCATTTAAAGCTTCATATGTCTATTTTCTAAACAAAAGAAAAATTGTACAAATCATAATCCAGAAAAATTCAGCAACTCAAAGAACATAGAACAGTCACATGAATCACAACTTCCATCAAGAACAACAAATTCTCCACTTCATAAGCACATAATTTCACAAGTAATTCATCATCCAAGCAACAAGCAATCAATTTAACCATAAATCACATGTATTGCAACCTATATCAATTAAGAACAATGAAAATAAATAACATGATTTAAGTATGGTGTTAGAAAATCCCTACTTTGTTTCCAAGCCTATAAACCTCTTTGATTTTTCCCTTATTTTCCTCTCTTTTTCTTCCTTCTCTTTTTCTTCTTCTCCTTCTTCTCTCTCTCTCTTCCCTTTTTGCCGTAAGACTATCCTCTTCTATAGCCAAATGAAAGAAAAAAAATCCTCCCCCTTTGGAACCCTAATGTTTCTTATATATACAAGGCCTTAGTTCATGGGCCTAAGTTCACTTATTTTCCAAACCTATTTAATCCTTACCAAATTCTAACACAAGCCCACAACTATAATCCAACCTAATTCTCATTTATTTAAACATAGTTTTACAACTACTTCATGGCTTAAAGCCCATCAAATTCAAATAAAATTACTCAAATACCCTTAGGCATAGTTTCTAAATTTTGTAACATATATATACATAAATTTTATTTTTGTAACTCTACACTTTACTTTATCTCTAGAAAAATTAAATGTTGCTCATGAAACACACGCCTTTAAAGAGGCACAAGTCCTTAATAAGACACATGCCCTTGAAATGGGACATGTATTTAAAAATGAAGAAATTTTTATTAATTATACTTATACTAGAGAAATGTGGAATCTTGATGAAATTGTCATAAATGACATATTTTCATTTATAGTAGCCACTGAGATTATAAATGATAATTTTGAACCACACACAATGGACATATATAGACAAAGGCATGATTGGCCTACATGGAAAGAAGCGAATCAAGTAAAATTAGCTTCCTTGGTCAAACATGAAGTTTTTGAACCTATAGTCCAGATGTTAAATGACATCAAACTCATTGGATATAAATGATATTTAATAGAAAACAAAATAAAAATAATGAGATTGCCATATATGAAGCTCGTCTAGCAGCCTAGGTTTTCTCTCAAAGATTGGGTTTGATTTTAATGAAACTTAGTGATGGATGTTATCACTTTTTGATACTTGATTAGTTTGGCAGTCTCAGAAAAGCTTTACAGTGAATTATGGATATGGCAACTGCTTAGTTATATTGTAAATTAGATTCTAACATATGTATGAAACTCCATGAAGGATTTAAATTGCCTAAAACAATTAAAACACAATCAAGAACCATGTATTAATTTAAATTGCAAAAATCCTTGTAAGGATTGAAATAATTAAGGAGAATGTGGTATAATCACCTTAGTGAAAACTTGACTAAGGAGGAATACATTAATGATCCTTTATGCCCTGGCGTGTTCATAGAGAAGTCAAAATCTGGTTTTGCTATTATAGCAGTGTATGTTGATGATATGAATTTAATTGAGACTTCTAAAGAGATTCAAGATACGGCTAATTATTTGAAAAAAGAATTTGAAATGAAAGATTTCAAGAAAACAAAATATTGTCTTGACTAGCAGATTGAGCATATTTTTGATGACACATTTGTTTATCAACCAGTATATACAGAAAAACAATTTAATATAGATATAACTCATCCATTGAGAACCCCAATGGTTGTTATATCCCTCCATCCTAAAAGGGATCCATTCCATCCTAAAGAGAATGATGAAAAACTACTTGGTCCTGAAGTGTCATATCTGAATGCTATAGATGCATTAATGTCTTACACAATGCAGTAGACTTGAATGTGCATTTGTAGTTAATTTATTATCAAGATTTAGTTTTGCACCTACTAGACGACATTGGAATGAGATGAAACTTATTTTTCGTAATCTTTAGAGAACCACTAATATGGGTTTATTCTTTTCATATGAGCCTTTTGAAAATCCTGAATTGGTTAGATATGTTGATGCCATTTATTTGTTTGATTCCATAAAGGACGATCAAAAACTAAAAATGTTTTTCCCTACAATGACACCGCAATTTCATGGTGTTCTACAAACAAAACTTGGTTGCTACTTATTCTAATCATTTTGAAATATTTCCATTGCATGAGGGCAGCCAAGAATTCATATGGTTACGATATGTTATTCAACACATATAGAGTTCATGCAAATTACCCGCACGTTAGATCCTCCAATAAGCATATATGAAGATAATGCAGCTTATATTGCCTAAGTTAAAAGAGGATATACCAAAGGAGACAGAACAAAGCATATCTTACCAAAGTTCTTCTACACCCATAAACTTCAAAAAGGAAGAAAAATTGATGCAAAGTAGATTCATTTTAGTAGTTATCTTGCAGACTTATTTACTAAAACATTGTCAACATCAACATTTGAGAAACTAGTATAAAGCATTAGCATGCAGCGGTTCAACAAGCAATCAAGTTAATGGACAATACTGTTCTTTTGCCATGCTCAGGGGGAGTAGACATCAGGGAGAGACTTTTGGACATTTATGTGCACTGTATTCTTTTCTCCTTAGCTAGTACTTTCCACTGGGTTTTACTCGTAACGTTTTCAACGAGGCAGTTGTAGCATATCCGACACCACTTATGATTCACTGTGTAATTGTGTTTCTTTGCTTAGGTTTTTGTCCCACTGGGTTTTTTCTTAGCAAAGTTAAATGTAATTGTATCGATATGTGATTATTCTAGGTGGTACAATATCTAAAAGGGGAGTGTTGTAATAAATTATTATGGGTTAGATATTTTCACCCATTACAATCACAACTGTACATTTGTTACTTGGCTATTGGATGAAGGGGTAGTGAGCTCTCCTATAAATACCCCCTCTCACGCTGTTTTGAAATGCACCAATCAATGATCTCTTTTCCATTAACTACTCTTGTCTCCAATCTTTTCTCCATTTCATCTCGTCTCCTCTCCTAATTTTTCTTCCTGCTATTTTCTCTTTCCACAATGCCACACCTTTCATCTTAACTCGTCAAAGGTATAAAACATGATCCTTTCTACACATTATACTACAACTCTTACTTCCACTAGCAATAAGCCTCACTATTTTATTATTTTATTACATTATAAATATATAAGGCTTTTAATTATTTTCATTTTCTATAGGGCTGGCCCAAGCGCATTTGAGGCCTAAGGCAAAAATTGTATACAAGCCTTTTCATGTTCTAGCAATTAAAAGTTACAAGTGCAACTTTTTATCATAGTAGAGTTTCATTTAAAATTGATCTTTCTTACTTTCAAGATGCAAAATTATCAATAAAATTTTTACATTCAAGTTTTCCTAATGTATATATTTTCAATAGACAATAAAGCTAATTTATTTAATATTTTTTGTGACATTATAATTCTTAGATAAAATTTATTAACTTATATTTTAAAATACTTTTGTTAGTTGAGAAGCCAAAGATGTAGTTATGTCAGACACCCACGTATGCAGTTATATAAAACGTAACTAACAGGAAAGTAAAAGTCTACAGTAACTTTTACGTGGTTCAACTATAAACCAGTCTATATCCATGGGCAACCAAGCTGTAATTCTCTAAGTTATTCAGGCTTATAAACTACTTGGATTTACAGTAGTAGAGAACTTTTCTCTCACTCACTTACCGTTCTTTATAACCTACGTTCCCTCTAAGAACTCTAATGCTAATGAACCAACTTCCTAGACATGCTACACTTCACTACCCTTATTAACATATTACAACTTCCCTTGGTGAATACTCAAGTGTGAATAACTCAAGCGTACTTGAGTATTCTACAAACACTCTTGAAGATAAGACATAAATGCAAGCTTAATAAAGCCATAAAGCTCTCTCAAACAACTCTTAAAACAACTCGCCAAAAACTCTTAACTGGACTTCAATATAGCTGATATAGCACGTCTAGCTTCTCCTTATTGCACAAGGATTCCTTAATTTGCTTCCTAAACCTACACAAAACAAATTCTAGGAATGAAATCTTGCATTCGGACTTTTAATGTATGAATAGGATAACTAACCTTTCCTAAAGTTAAATTAAATAAACAACTTTCCTAATTTGAAAACTAATTCTGGAAACAAAGGTCAGCAACAACTTTGCGAACTAAAGACAGATAAATAGGAAATAATAAAAATGGGAAATATTCAAAATAGTCAGCTTTGTTTCTTGTTTTGTTTTTCCCCAAAATAGCCAACATAACATGTCACCTAAGCTAACACATGGCAATGACATAGCATGGTCCTAACAATCTCCCCCTTTGGCATTTTGTGAGAAACACACACACCAACAAAAAATGATATAAACCTACAAAAAAAAGTTATAACAGCAATAACTGCATAAAGTGCAGTAGCACATAACCTATAAACAGAAAACATTAAGACACTGCAAATAACATTTAGAGTTACCACAATGTTTATCAAAGATTCAAAACACAAAGAAAACACATAATAGAAATTTAAAAAAGGTTTAGCAAATAGTAAAGGTAAGCATCATCAAAACATCTTCAATTATCTTCTCTCCTTTAATGCAAGCAATAGCAAAGATAGTAATAACAAAAAAAAAATCTCTGCTCTCTATTTATCAAACTCTCCCTTTGTACTAAACTTCTAGTCCTTTTTTCTTCACAAAGTGCTAAAGCTGGTCACTTTTGATTCCTGTTGGACCTTTATAAAAGTCTTTTTGGAGCTAAGGTTTTCCTCTTCTGCTAGAAGGTGATCGAATCTGTGGAGATGGAGAACGTGTTTTCTGCTCTGAATTCTGAAAAGAAGAATATATAACAATATCAACTGTTTCTAGAATTTCCTTTGCTGTCCTTTTAGCATTAGTTTTAGGTTTATTAGACATAATCAGTAAGGATTCAACAACTTTAGCTTGAGTTATATCAGTATCAGGATTAACATCAGCAGTTGTATGAGAAATAACTTCTTTTATTTGAATCTGAGAAGATTGATGTGCTACAGGTAGAAAATCAGAAAACTTGACCGTAGAATCTATAGAAGATTCCTTGTGAGATAAATACTCATGTGGTGATTATAGTTCTGGTTCAGTTAAACGAACATTTTCAGCTAATATGTGTTCAGGATGTGCAGGGGCCTGCTTTGTTGTAACAGTATGAGGAACCTTAGGATCAAGATCAGTTTGATTATTTTCATGTTCTGGTTCCTTTGTAGCTAAAGAAGAAAGCATGAATGCAAGATCTTATTTACTCAACAAATCAAACAAAGTTTGTATCTTAGCTTCTTAGGCCTTTTGCTTTGTGATCAAACTTTGTTGATTAGCAAGAATAATCTATTATTGCTACAAAATAGAAGAAATATCTGTAGCAACTATAAGTAAAGATTTCTACATTTCTTTCATTAAAGCTTTGTTTGTCACCCCAAGCTTCTTTATAGGAATTTGAACTTCCTTTTCTTGTTCTTCCTTTTCTTCTTCCTTATCATCCTCAACAGCTTCATTATCAACAAGCTGCCTTGACTTACTCTTTATTCTCTTCATAAAAATAATAGTGAGAGGCAACTCTAAAGATTCAACTATTTCATTTGGACCAAGTTGAACACCATTGCTCATCAAAATTCCCATAATTAAACAAGGATAAGGCAACCTAAGAGAACAATTCTTTGCAACAGAGATGATGTAATCATACATTCATTTGCCGAACTTAATCTTTTTCTCCAAACCAAAACAATACAAAAATTTAGCTTTATCAACACTAGGAGCTGTCTAATATGTTGAAGGTGTCCAATTGTGCCTAGCTCTCATATTAAACACTCTCTAGTTAGGTATAAACAGAGTTTGAGGAATTTGATTTTTCACTCTTCTTTTTCTTCCTGTTAACTCTTTTGCAATCACATTTATGGCCACTGTGACACTGTCAGATGCATGTTTCTTGCCTTTAGGAATTTTTAGATAATCATTAATCACATTCGATGAGAAGTTTGTATTCTTTCCTCTACAATACACAGTGTGATACCTAATATGAGTAGAATCATTGATATTGTCCTTAATATTAGCATAAAATTCTTTAATGAAAGCAGTAATAGGGAATTGAAAATTGGTAACCGATTTTATCCAGCTCCTCTCTTGCAAGATTTCTTCAAGATTGTATTAAGCAAAACATTCAATCTTGACAAATCGTTCCTTGATGATCTCACAAAAAGAGATGTGATCATCAAAGCATTTTTGGCTTCAACAAAACCAAACTTCTCATCAAGTGGATGGAAATCAAGCAACTGGTTCACTGGTACATTAACATCACTACTACTGGATCATTATCTTTTTTAGATTGTGAATTGGATACTTCTTGTGAGGATTGAGACCCATTGTCTTCTGGATTGGCCTCTTGAGATGCATGCACATGAGATGCTTTTGGTACTATCTCATGTGATGAAGTTTCTTCCTTAGGCTATTGAGTCTGTCTCAACTGGGTCTAAGTTTCGGAGCCATTCTTGATAGGTGAAATCCCAGATATAACAAACCCTTGCAAAGCTTTTGATGACTAATTTTGCACTTGAGGTTAGCGACGACAATGAAATAGAGAATGTGAAAAGTTTTTAAACAAAAATCCCTAATAATAATAGGATAACAAAATTATAATCTCCCCCTTAATCTTTGATTTTTGAATTTCAAATATTTTGCAACATGTATCACAATGAATCACATTAAAATACATCAATGAATTTGGTTAAAATCTATGTATTCCTACCACTTCTACATTTTCTTAACATTCAAATCAACAAGACTGACATGGCTTCCTAGGACACTTGGAAAAATAACAAGAATTTTAAAAGCTTATTCAAATAAAAATTTATTATACACATAAAAGGCAAATAAATGTAACTGAACATAATTAAAAAAAAAGTGACTAAAGCATCTTAACATCATATTGTTCTTTTTAACAAAGTATACTTTTGGAGCTGAATAACACTTAATTAATCAACAAAAATTGTTGCTTGATTTTTCTATTTTGCTTACAACACAATCAAATTCCATTTGAGTGGAAAATCTTAGCATATCTTCGAAATATATAAAGATTAATCTCAATTATTTTCGGCAAAACATAGTAGCTTCATACATGTATGGTGGTAGCATTTTTCCAAAGGAGTGACAAGTTAGATATATCTCCAAAATACAAATAAATTGCTTTCAAAGGATGGCTTTCACTCATCACATACAGGTAGCTCTTTCTGTATTGAACATTATTTTCCATCTAATTAAACAACATTATATTGCAAACAAAACAAATAAAAAAAAATCAGCTCTTAATATACTAAGTTTAAAGTTACTTTATGATGCTTTAGAAACTACTGTCATAACTGCACACAGAAATCACTCAAATAATTGAAAAATGTCAATGGCTTTTCTCAACTTTTTAAATCTTGTTATGTCTAGTGCTTTGGTAAATAGGACAACCAATTGATTCTTAATTGAAATATGCTCAATATAGATTATTTTAGATTTAACCAACTCTCCACTATAGTGATATCTTATGCCTCTATACTTAGTTCTTGAGTGTTGCTATAACATCCTAAATTTTGTAGTACACATGGTGTCATGGATTATGGACACATGTGTATTAATATACATTAATGTATATGTGATGTATTTAATTGTTAGTGCAAAGATTAAAGAGTGATGTATTTAATTGAAAGAGTGGGAAGAGGGAGGACTAAAATGTAAATGGCCTTTATCCTTGTCTATAAAAGAGGGAGAGACTCTAGAATTATATAATTTTTCTTTTTCTTCTTTTGGCTCACGTCCCAGCCCTTCTTGCTCTCTTTCAATTTTTCTTTACACCAAACCACCAAGAATTTGAGGAAGGAGAACGAAAGAATAGGTAAGAATCAAATTCTTCATTTGAATCCTTGTGTTATTCTCTATTCATTTACAAGAATTTCTTTGGTTATGAGATGAGTTATGATATCTAATGTCATGTATGCTTATAACTTGTGTGGAAACATGAATTCGAATGAGTTTTGAATCCATCTAAGCAAGAGGATGAATATATAAGCTAGAATTGAGAGTTTAGTTCAAATCCTGGAAATTTTGTTACACTGAGCAGTGCATGTTCCTAAAATACCCAAAAATCAAGGAAAAGTTTTCATGTTTTGAAACTTTTATGGATGAAAATAGACATGTCCAGGAGTTTATATAAATTGGAATCACTTAAAAATTCAAAGTGTGTGAATTATGGTGAATTTATGAACTTCTGGTCTGGAATCTCACATTTCCCTGTCTTGGAATAGAGCAAGGGAAAACGAATTTAGTTGAAGCTTCAAATCTTTGTAAAATTACCTTAATTTTAGTATGTAAGTTTGTCTATGTGTCTGATATAAGATTGTAAATTTTTACTAGGATTAAAACTCCGTATGAATTGTTATAGATTTTTAAATTTGGCTTGCTAAAACTGGAATTTTTAGCTTCCAAAACAGGGCAGTTAGAAATAATTCGGTTTGAATGACTTAAACCCCTTGACAAGCCATGATTTCTGATATGGAGGTATATATATGTGTTATACACTAGCCTGTAAATTTTTATATCCAATTAAGTAGGATTGTAATTTCTACAAATTTTTATGTCGATACTGCTCAGTGAAGTGAATGCAATGGCGGAATTATTAAGGTAATGAATTTGATCATTTTGAGTAGCCAAATGACCCTAATTAGCTCTAAAAATTTTAAAGAGACATGAGGTATGTGTGTAAAAGATGTCTACTCAATTGTGTGAATTTTGGAAGTATAAAATTGTTGTTATAAATTGTTGGTCAAAATAAGTATAGAAATAAAGCCAAAAAGGGGAAATGTTTTACAAGTGTATGGTGACCTAAAAAGATATTTTTGTTTTATTTTTAGGTCAATCACAATCATCAAAAAGCAGCTCTGCAAGGTAAGTAAGCTAACTATTCTAAGGGCAGAATAAATTGTGTACTGTATGTATGTAATTTTGTGGATTGTAACACTGTTAATTGCTAGAACCTTGATGCTTGAATGTGAAATATTGTGACTGTTTTAGAAGGTTGATATCGAACTTCTTTTATGTGTGACTGATTGTGAATGGTGAAACATGAGTGGCATGCCAAGACCTAGGAAGTTTAGCTCTCATAGCTTGAAGGGAGGTCTGGACCATGTGTTTCTCTAGATGAGGTTCGGTAACATGGGCCTGGTATCACCCGGATTGTCTTCGAGCTATTTCAAGTGTAGGCATCTAAATGTATTCGTACTGTTCTGTACTATTTTGTGACTTGAGGAGAGGTCTGAACCATGTGTTTCTCTAGACGAGATTCAGTAGCATAGGCCTAGTATCACCTGGATTGTTAGACTAGCCTTGAGCACTCCATACTCCCATGGCTTGAGGAGAGGTCTGGACCATGTGTTTCTCTAGATGAGATTCGATAGCATGGGCCCAGTATCACCCAGATTGTCAGACTAACTTTGAGCTATTATATGGGAACTGATTGTGAAATGAAAAGTCCTACCTTGATTAGAGAGCCTTTTCCCCTAGGTGGCTGTAACTGATACTGTGGAAGCTTCCTCATTATGTGTTTGTGATTGTACATGAAAAGGCGATGAGTAGAGAAATGTGAACTCACTTATGTGAGATTGAATCGACCTACAAAGGTCTAGATAGCAAATTGGCACAGGAGTGCAAATGTAACCGAAGTGAATTCGGAGCATTTCTTCTTTAACAAGTTAGCTAATGCTTGTGTAGTTAGAAATAGATAGTTTCATACTGTGGAATGAATTCTATTGTTATTGTTTATTGTTGTATATTCACCTAGCTTACTTACTGAGTTTTACTCATAAAAGTTGTTGTGTGCCTCAAGTGATCAGTAGATTGAGCTATGGATGGAGGACTTTTTGCATTGCTAACAGAGTTCCCTAGGCAACCATAGACCACTGCTCTATATTAGCATAGCCATACAGTAGAACTTCTTTTGATTTTTGAATGTACTTAAATGCAGTAGAATGAGATAGTTGTGATTAGGAACTGTGTTTGAGTGATACTTATATTAATTTTTGAAAGAAATATTAGAGTTCACATTTAAATGACTGCATAAAATGTTACTTTCTGTGTGTACAGTATGGATTGTGACAGTAGTGGTATCAGAGCACAGTTTTAAGGTTCTGTAGACACTTTTGTTGCAAGCGGTCAAGGGAACCAAGTCCATACCAAATCCTCCATAGTAAATAAGATTGATAATTGTTTGATTTCCATATTGAAATCTCTGAAATGGTTGTATATGACGAGAAGTGCTAATTATTATTAGTAATAGTATTATTGTTATTTATATGGTGCCTCATTCTGTTCTGATGATCAGAATTGATAGCCATGTCTTGACTGGGACGACCAGGAGAGTCGACACCATGGAGGAACTGACGAGGGTTAGCTCCACATCCAGAGTGAGACGAACTCCAGAGCTGGATGAACCTGCTTTGGTTAGAAATAGAAGACCGAAGAGGCATGCTGGGACTAGTAGCAGCTCACGGGCTCAAGACATTACAGTCTAGGAATTGGTGCAGATTCTAACAGATATGAGATGAGAGGCTGCACAACCTAGTTCCACCACCACTTCTGAAAATATACAAGTTGTGGAGCAGTTTAGAAGACTCAACCCTCCATCCTTTACAGGCTCAATAGACCCATTAGTTGTAGAAGAATGGGTTCATGAAATGGAGAAGATATTCGAGCTTATAGGGTGTACTGATGCACAACGGCTCACATGCGCTACTTTTATGCTAAAGGGTAGTGCAAGTTACTGGTAGGAAATGACCAAGAGAGCTTGCACTGGGGAAGATAGAGTGCTTACTTAAGCTTAGTTTAAAGAGTTGTTTTATGACAAGTACTTCCCTCAGTCATTGAAGAATGAGAAGATTGCTGAATTTGTACAGTTAACTCAGGGGTCCATGTCCCTCACAGAATATGAAAGGAAGTTTGAGGCTCTCTCCAGATTTGCTCCACACCTCATCAGTACAGAAGAAGAGAAAGCCAAGTTCTTTGAGAGAAGCCTAAAACCTGAAATCTTAAGGCACGTGGCAGCTCTAGAATTGAAAAGCTACAGTGCAGTGCTGAGGAAGGCTCAGATATTGGCCAGAGATGAAGAAATGACTGAAGCTAGCAAGTTAAAAGAAGAGGGTTCTGGTTCTCAAAGGTTCTGGTTCTCAATCAAGGAAGCCATGGAGGAATAATAGCAAACGATTCAGAAAAGGCAAGGGAAAGAAGAAGCAGAATACGGATAAGAAAGAATTTCCTATATGTGACACATGCCACAGACCACATAAAGGAATGTGTCATTTCAAGACTGGAGCGTGCTTCCGATGTGGCAAAACTGGACACTTTGTTGCTTCATGTCCTGAAGCCAGTCAAGCTCCAATTACTCCTGGTAGAGTTCGAATTCACCGGGTAGAGAACCACAAACACAAGGAAGAGTCTATGCCCTCACCACTGCTGAGACATGGGAGGTTCCATATGTTATTTCTGGTATTATCTCTGTTCTTGGTCATAATGTTCATGTATTGTTTGATTCGGGTGCCACTCATTCCTTTATGTCTCGTACTCTTGCTCATAAAGTGGAGGTAAAGCCTTCAATTATGGAGGTTGAGATGTGTGTCTTTACTCCTTCGGGGATGGCAATGTGTGCTAAAGAAGAGTTTAAATCCTGCCCGATCAAAATAGACAGTCAAGAGTTAGAGGCCAATCTAATCATCCTAGAGATACGTGATTTTGATGTGATTCTGGGTATGGATTGACTATCTAAATATCATACAGATGTCAAGTGTTTTGAGAAGAAAGTGGTATTCCATACTCCACTCGGATTGGAGTGCAGCTTTGTCGGGGCGGATATAGTCTCATTGCCATAGATTGTTTTAGCTTTGAAAGCTCAAAAGTTCCTTCGGAAGGGATGTATGGGTTTCTTAGCTTTTGTTATGGAAACACCAAAGGAAGAAAAGAGTATTCAGAACATTCCAGTGGTAAATGAATTTACAGATGTGTTCCCAGAAGAATTACCCGGACTCCCTCCCGATTAAGAGATTGAATTCACTATCGATCTTTTACCAGGAACCACTCCTATATCCAAAGTTCCATATCGGATGTCACCAATAGAACTCAAGGAACTAAAGGAGCAGTTACAGGAGTTACTGGATAAGGGTTTCATCCGTCCCAATGTCTCACCTTGGGGAACACCACTTCTGTTTACAAAGAAAAAGGATGGGACAATGAGATTATGCATTGATTATCGTGAGTTGAATCAAGTGACTATAAAGAACAAGTATCCCCTTCTAAGGATTGATGATCTACTTGATCAATTACATGGGGCAAGTGTGTTTTCCAAGATTGATCTTCAATCCGGGTACCATCAGTTAAAGATTAGAAAGGAAGACATTTCTAAGACTGCCTTTCGAACGAGGTATGGGCACTATGAAATCTTGGTAATGCCTTTCGGACTCA
Source organism: Boswellia sacra (assembly GCA_013180625.2). Classification (NCBI taxonomy): domain Eukaryota; kingdom Viridiplantae; phylum Streptophyta; class Magnoliopsida; order Sapindales; family Burseraceae; genus Boswellia; species Boswellia sacra. The sequence goes on along the minus strand of SNVD02015220.1, from coordinate 70,488 downwards.
CGAACGCTCCAACCGCTTTTATGGATCTTATGAATCGTGTTTTCAAGGAATTCTTGGATAAATTCGTGATTGTGTTTATTGATGATATTTTGGTGTATTCTAAGAATTCTGAAGAACACGAAGAGTAATTGAGAAGGGTGTTACAGCTATTAAGAGAGAAGAAACTGTATGCCAAATTTAAGAAATGCGACTTTTGGCTCAATCAAATTTCCTTCTTGGGTCACATTGTTTCAGGTGACGGGATCTCAGTAGACCCAAACAAAGTGAAAGCTATTGTGAAGTGGCCGAGACCAACTAATGTAACTGAAGTGCATAGCTTTCTGGGATTGGCTGGACATTATAGGAGATTTGTTGAAGGCTTTTCCAAGATAGCCTCGCCCTTAACACAATTGACCAGGAAGAATATAGCTTTTGTATGGTCAGAAGACTGTGAGAGGAGTTTCCAGGAACTCAAGAACTGATTGGTGACAGCTCCAGTACTGACCATTCCTTCTGGTTCAGAGGGATTTGTGATATACAGTGATGCTTCTAAGAATGGGTTAGGGTGTGTTTTGATGCAAAATGACAAGGTTATAGCCTATGCATCTTGACAATTGAAGGACTATGAGAAGAATTACCTTACCCATGATCTAGAACTGGCAGCAGTGGTGTTTGCATTGAAGATTTGGAGGCATTTCTTATACGGAGCAAGATGTGAAATCTATACTGACCACAAGAGCCTTAAATATTTCTTCACCCAGAAGGAATTAAATATGAGGCAAAGGCGATGGCTAGAGTTGGTCAAGGATTATGATTGTGTCATCAATTATCATCCTGGAAAAGCGAATGTGGTGGCGGATGCCCTGAGTAGAAAGTCTTTTGGACATATGGCTGCTTTAATTATCACACAACGGTCAATAATGCAAGATCTAGAGAAACTTGCTATTGAGATTGTTCATTGGTCATGCAACCCATCATTTTTTAGAAGATCAAGAAGAGTCAATGTGAAGATGTCTTTTTGAAGAAAGTGATGGAAGAAGTTCCATTGGGAAAGAGGATAGGTTTTGTTATCACCTTCGACGGAGTCTTATACTTTGAAGGAAGACTGTGTGTGCCTAATGTGATGGAAGTAAAACGGGAAATATTGAATGAAGCACATAATTCTCCTTATTCGATGCATCCTGGCTGTACAAAGATGTATAGGGATCTCCGAAATAACTACTAGTGGGTTGGTATGAAGAAAGAAATAGCTCAATTTGTTGAACAATACTTTGTTTGCCAACAAGTTAAAGCTGAACATCAAAGGCTATAGGGATTACTTAATCCACTATCAATACCGGAATGGAAATGGGAACACATCACTATGAATTTTGTTGTGGGTCTACCGAGGACTAGCAATGGATGCGATGCAATTTGGGTGATTGTGGACCGATTGACGAAATCAACACATTTTCTTCCTGTACGCACTACCTTCACTATGGACAGATATGCCCAGCTTTATGTAGATGAAATTGTTAGACTACATGGAGTACCGGTATCTATTGTTTCAGATTGGGACCCAAGATTTACCTCCCAATTCTGGAAAAGTTTACATAAGGCTTTGGGCACTAAACTAAAGTTCAGCACGGCTTTTCATCCTCAAACAGATGGTCAATCGGAGAGGACCATCCAGATTCTGGAAGATATGCTTAGAGCTTGTGTGTTCGACTTCAAGGATAGCTAGGACAAGCACTTGACTTTGGTTGAATTTGTATACAACAACAGCTATCAATGCACAATAGGAATGGCCCCTTATGAAGCCTTATATGGGAGGAAGTATAGATCACCCATCTATTGGGATGAGGTTGGTGAAAGAAAGATACTTGGGCCCGAACTTGTACAACAAACATGTGATATCATCCAAAAAGTGAAGGACAGAATGAATACAGCTCAGAGCAGACAGAAGAGTTATGCTGATCAGCAAAGGAAGAAGTTAGAATTTACAGCAGGAGATAAAGTGTTCCTTAAAGTTGCTCCTTGAAGGGAGTGATGCGATTTGGAAGGAAAGGGAAATTAAGTCCAAGGTATATTGGCCCTTATGAGATTCTGGAAAGGATTGGGGAGGCAGCATATAAACTTGCCTTACCACCTTCATTACCTGGAGTGCATGATGTCTTTCATGTCTCCATGTTAAGGAAGTATGTTTCCGATCCATCCCATGTGCTGAGTTCCGAATTTCCGGAGTTGAGAGTCGATCTTACATATGAGGAGAGACCGATTCGAATCATGGATCGCAAAGAGCATGGACTTCAGAAAAGAAACATACCATTGGTGAAAGTACTTTGAGAAAATCACTCCATAAAGGAGGCAACTTGGGAATTAGAGGAGGAAATGTGTACCAAATACCCCTCCCTATTTGAATGACAATGTTGAATTTTGGGGACGAAATTCTTTTTGGGGGGGGGGGAGTTGTAACATCCTAAATTTTGTAGTACACATGGTGTCATGGATTATGGACACATGTGTATTAATATACATTAATGTATATTAATGTATTTAATTGTTAGTGCAATGATTAAAGAGTGATGTATTTAATTGAAAGAGTGGGAAAAGGGAGGACTAAAATGTAAATGGCCTTTATCCTTGTCTATAAAAGAGGGAGAGACTCTAGAATTATGTAATTTTTCTTTTCCTTCTTTTGGCTCACGTCCCAGCCCTTCTTGCTCTCTTTCAATTTTTATTTACACCAAACCACCAAGAATTTAAGGAAGAAGAACGAAAGAATAGGTAAGAATCAAATTCTTCATTTGAATCCTTGTGTTATTGTCTATTCATTTACAAGAATTTCTTTGGTTATGAGATGAGTTATGATATCTAATGTCATGTATGCTTATAATTTGTGTGGAAGCATGAATTTGAATGAGTTTTGAATGCATCTAAGCAAGAGGATGAAGATATAAGCTAGAATTGAGAGTTTAGTTCAAATCGTGGAAATTTTGTTACACTGAGCAGTGCATGTTCCAAAAATTCCCAAAAATAAGGAGAAAGTTTTCTTGTTTTGAAATTTTTATGGATGAAAATAGACATGTCCAGGAGTTCATAGAAATTGGAATCACTTAAAAACTCAAAGTGTGTGAATTATGGTGAATTTATGAACTTCTGGTCTGGAATCTCACATTTCCTTGTTTTGGAATAGAGCAGGGGAAAACGAATTTAGTTGAAGGTCAATTCTTTGTAAAATTTCCTCATTTTTGTATGTAAGTTCTTCTATGTGTTAGATATAAGACTGTAAATTTTTACTAGGATTGAAGCTCTGTATGAATTGTTATAGATTTTTAAATTTGGCTTGCTAAAACTGGAATTTTTAGCTTACAAAATAGGGCAGTTAGAAATAATTTGGTTTGAATGACTTAAACCCCTTGAAAAGCCATTATTTTTTATATGGAGGCATATATATGTGTTATATACCAGCCTGTAAATTTTTATAGCCAATTGAGTAGGATTAAAATTCCTACAAATTTTTACGTCAATACTGCTCAGTGAAGTGAATGCAATGGCGGAATTGTTAAGGTAATGAATTTGATTATTTTGAGTGGCCAAATGACCCCAATTGACTCTAAAAATTTTAAGGAGACATGAGGTATGTGTATCAAATATGTCTACCCAATTGTGTGAATTTTGGAAGTAGACAATTGTTGTTATAAATTGTTGGTCAAAGTAAGTATAGAAATAAAGCAAAAAAGAGGGAAATGTTTTACAAGTGTATGGTGACCTAAAAAGATATTTTTGTTTTATTTTTAGGTCAATTACAATCATCGATAAGCAGCTGTACAAGAGAAGTAAGCTAACTATTTTGAGGCCATAATAAATTATGTACTGTATGTATATAATTTTGTGGATTGTAACACTGTTAATTTTTAGAACCTTGATGCTTGAATGTGAAATATTGTGACTGTTCTAGAAGGTTGATATCGAACTTCTTTTATATGTGACTGATTGTGAATGCTGAAACATGATTGGCATGCCAAGACCTAGGAAGTTTAGCTCTCATAGCTTGAGGGGAGGTCTGGACCATGTGTTTCTCTAGACGAGATTCGATAACATAGGCCCGGTATCACCGGGATTGTCAGACTAGCCTCGAGTTATTTCAAGTGTAGGTATCTAAATGTATTCGTACAATTTTGTATTGTTCTGTGGCTTGAGGGGAGGTCTGGATCATATGTTTCTCTAGACGAGATTCGGTAGCATAGGCCCGGTATCACCCGGATTGTTAGACTAGCCTTGAGCACTCCATACTCCCATGGCTTGAGGGGAGATCTAGACCATGTGTTTCTCTAGATGAGATTTGATAGCATGGGCTCGGTATCACCCGGATTGTCAGACTAGCCTTGAGCTATTATATGGGAACTGACTGTGAAATGAAAAGTCCTACCTTGATTAAAGAGCCTTTTCTCCTAGGTGACTGTAACTGATACTGTGGAAGCTTCCTCATTATGTTTTTGTGATTGTACATGAAAAGGCGATGAGTAGAGAAATGTGAACTCACTTATGTGAGATTGAATCGACCTACAAAGGTTTAAACAGAAAATTGGCGCGGGAGTGTAAATGTAACCGAAGTGAATTTGGAGCATTTCTTCTTTAACAAGTTAGCTAATGCTTGTGTAGTTAGAAATGGATAGTTTCATACTGTGGAATGAATTCTATTGTTATTGTTTATTGCTGTATATTCACCTAGCTTACTTACTGAGTTTTACTCATTAAAGTTGTTGTGTGCCTCAAGTGATCAGTAGATTGAGCTATGGATGGAAGACTTTTGGCATTGCTGACAGAGTTCCCTTGGCAACCATAGACCGCTGCTCTATATTAGCATAGCCATAATGTAGAACTTCTTTTGATTTTTTAATGTACTTAAATGCAGTAGAATGAGGTGGTTGTGATTAGGAACTCTGTTTGAGTGATATTTATATTAATTTTTGAACGAAATATTAGAGTTCACATTTAAATGATTGCATAAAATGTTACTTTCTGTGTGTACAGTATGGATTGTGACAGTTGCATAGGATTTTTGAAGATATTGATTGCATTAGTGTTGTCACGAAATATTGTCATGGATTTTTTTATCAATACTAGAGTCATCTAACGTCTGTTTCATGCATAAGAGCTGTGTGCAACAGCTACTAGTTGCAGTATTCTCAGCCTCTACAATTGACATAGAGAATGAATTTTATTTCTTGTTATGCCAAGCAACCAGATTATTCCCAAGATAAAAACAACCTCCTACAATGCTTTTTCTATCATCTACATTCCTAGCCTAATCAACATCACGATAACCTACAAGACATGAATTTGTCTTTAGAAAACCAAATACCAAAATCTATTGTCCCATGAACATACCTAATAATTCTTTTCACTACAGCAAGATGTTGTTCTTTCGAACATGACTAGAAACAGGCACACAAACCAACACTGAAGCTAGTATTAGGTTTGCTAGCTATGAGGTATAAGATACTGCCAATTATGTTTCTATGCAAACTTGGATCCACATCATTTACCTATATTATCTCTTGACAATTTGAGATTAGTAATAATAGGTGTTCTCATTGGTTTAGCTTCGTTCAAACTTCTTTACCAAGATTTTAGCATACTTAGTTTGCGAAATAAAGATTCCATTATCAAGTTACTTAACTTGAAGACCTAGAAAGAAAATAAGCTCACCTATCGTACTCATCTCAAATTCACCCTACATAAGCTTAACAAACTCGTTAGTTTTGTACTTTTGAGTAGAACCAAACATAATGTCATCAACATAAATTTGAGTCACAATAATATAACTAGAAGTATGTTTTATGAACAAAGTTTTATCATTACTCTCTTTTGTATATCCCTTAGCAAGAAGAAAAGTTGTTAACCTCTCATACCAAGCTCTTGGAGCTAGTTTCAACTCATATAATGCCTTTTTCAATTTATACACATAGGTTGGATGTTTTGGATCGATAAAACCTTTGATTGTTCAACAAAAGCTTCTTCATTAGGGATGCCATTAAAAAAAGCTGTTTTAACATCCATTTTAATGAGCTTAAAGTTGAGTAAACAAGAGTAATGGCAAGTAACAATTTAATTGATTCTAGCCTAGCTACAGGTGCAAAAGTCTCATCAAAATCAATTCCCTCAATTTGAGTATACCCTTGAGCAACTAGCCTAGCTTTGTTTCTAACCACTTGACCATTTTGATCACTCTTGTTTCTAAAAATCCATTTGGTTCCTATCATATTAGAGTTTTCAGGCCTAGGAACTAACATCCAAACATCATTCCTTTCACATTGACTAAGCTCTTCTTGCATTGCTTGAATTTGACATTTTTGGGTTCAATGAGAGAAACATAACAAGTAAAACTCAATTGATTTTCAACTTACTCCTGTTTTCGTACCTCTTTCAAGGCATCCAATGACTGAGGTAGTAGAATATGCCTTTTGAATCTAGGTTAGGGGGTCTTTGTTGTTTGAATCATCCCTCAGTTCTTCTCTGCTCAAATATATACTATCGAACATGGCAATTCTATCTATTATAACTTCACCGGTTTCTTTGGATGTGATTGGAATTGTCAATTTTGCATTTTTTGGACTTATTCCATCTGTTGTCTTTGAAAAACTTTCTATGATCTCTTTCTATGAAAATTCTGCAAAATCATTAATATCATCAAAAACAACATTATAAGACTCCATTATTGTTTCAGTTCTCAAATTATACACCTTGTAAGCTTTGTTATTTGAAGAATAGCCTAGAAACACCCCATCATTACTCTTTGCATCAAAATTTTCAAGCTGCTCTCTGTCATTGAGTATATAGCACTTGCAATTGAAACACATGGATGTATTTAAGGTTAGGTTTTCTTTCTTTCAACAGCTCATAGAGGATTTGACTTGTTCCAAGCCTTAGAAACACCCTATTGATGATATAACATGTAGTGTTTAAAGCTTCTCCTTATAGCCTTTTTGTGAGCTTCTTGTTGTTCAGCATTACCCTTGCCATCTCCTGCAACATTTTGCTCTTTCTCTCAACCATTCCATTATATTCTAGAGCCTTTGGTGCAAAAAAACTCACTAGTAATTCAATGAAGTTTACAAAAGTCTGCATAGCTTTCATTCTCAAATTCCTTACCATGGCCACTTCTAATTCTAACTATCCTTCCAATGTTTCTATTTTGCTTAGTTTCCAACTTGACAAAAAGGTTTCTAAACACTTCAAATGCATCAGATTTTTCTTTAACAAAATCAAGCCAAGTATATCTTGAATAGTTATTAATACACACAGACACATACTTTTTGCCCGACATGCTTTGAACTTGTATTGGACTCATGAGATCCATGTGTAATAATTCAAGAATTTTTAAAGTGCTAAGGTATGAATTAGAACCAGGTGAACTCTTTATTTGCTTTCCTTTTTGATATAGACCACAAATTACATCAGGTTTTTGTTCAAATCTAGGCATACCTCTTACTGCACCTGTCTTAGTTAACTTAACTAACTCTTTGTAATTCACGTGTCTTAGTTTTTGATGCCACAATTTAATGTCAGTCACTTAAGCATGCAATACATTCAGTTTGTTTAGCAAATAACAGTTATCATTAGACCTACTTCCTTTCTAGAATGCAATTCTTTTTAGAATCAAGTATTATGCATTTGTTTTGTGTAAATTCAACAATGTATTTGCCATAAAAAATATGACTAATGCTCAACAAATTTGCTTTTAGGCCATCAACAAATAAAAGATCATCAAATTTAGGCCAACTATCAATACATAAAGTCCTTTTACCTACTATCTTACTCTTTACATCATCTCCAAAGTGATTGTGCCATGATTGCAAGTTCTGAAGTTTTTTTTAAAATTCTTTGTTACTTGTCATACGTCTTGAACAACCACTAACAAAGTACCAAGAGGCATTAATAGAAGCATTAGGAATAGTTAGCATAACATTACATCTAGTTATTTGTTTCTTGCCCTGTTCCTGTTATGTTTTAGGTGATTGCCTACACTGTTTTTAATTCTGATACAACAAATTATTCAGTTTGTAACACCTAGGCCTAATATGGCCTCTAACAACACAAAATAACAAATGGGAATAAATTTCTTAGCTTGACCTGAGTTAGATTTCATAAAATGAGATTAAGTGCTATGATAAGAGCTTTTAAAGCTTTAAGTGAACTGTTTTTAACTTTCTCACCTATCTCTTAAAATGAATCTGTACTTTCTCTAACAAAGATAGTTTTTGAGGTTGAGGCTTTGTTATGGTCGTCACACCTTAATCCATATTTGCTTGAGCCAATTCTCCTTTAAGTTAAAATATCATCAAGCTTTTTGGATTCCTTGTTGAGATTTTGAATGGTTACTTCATTTTCTTTCAAGCATTCAGTTTTCTCAACTAGTTAATGATTCAGATTTTCAATGGTAGATTCAAGTTCAGTAACTTTCTCCTCCAAATAAACTTTTTCATAAGTCACAATCTCAATCTCTTGCTCAAACTTTTCAACTTTCTTTTCCAACTCTTTATTCTTTGCTATTTCAATCTCCCATGCATGGTGAAGATCATTGTAGGTTTCCTGCAACTCTATATAGTAGTTTAGATAAAAAATAGTCTCATTGTCATCCTCCTTAACTGCCTATGCTTCTGTTTGAACTATTTCAGGAGTCTCAAACATGATTGCCTTTCCCTTATTCGTTACTGATACTACAAATGCAATAAAACCATTCTATTACTCTTGGTCTTTAGAGCTATTATCTGAGTCACTATTGTTAGCCCTAAGGCTACATGATAATTTTGATGATAACAATACACATTGATTAATTGAGATTTACTAACATGTTTATTTATGTGCAAGAGTAAGATCATTGAAATAATTTTAAAATCAAGAAGAGGCTTATTAAAATGAAGTGTTGAAGCTAAGGAGAAGACTACATGTTAAAGGCACCAAAGCTTAAGAACAAGGATTGACTCAAGGAATGTGACACATGAGCAATGTTCAATCAATTGGTCATATATATCTCTACAAATATCCAAATGACGTGATTCTTGAGCCTTTGGAAAGCTTACTCAATTTATAACATTTCATATGTTTCAAAGAAATTCGAATTTCAAGTGTAAGGTTGTCCAAATCATCATGCAATTGAAAGACAAATGGAAACAGCTGACATGAGCACTGAATACTCTTTTGGACATATCTTGAGCTACAAAAATCAAAATGACTTGATTCTTATGGCATTGGAAAGAGGACTTAATGAAGCACATTTCATATGTTTTGAAGAAATTCAAATTTCAAATAGAAGGCCGACATAATTGACATGCAATTCGATGGACTAACACAGAGAAGAAAAATCAACTCACATGAGCACTGAATGAAGGCTGACATAATACACATGCAAGTCGGTGGACTGACACATGGAAGAAAAATCAAGTCACATGAGCACCGAATGGTGTTTAGGCCATATCTTGAGCTACAGATATCCAAATGACTTGGTTCGTGATGCGTTGGAAAGCTTGTTCAAATTGCAGATCTTTCATGTTTTGCATATTTTCAAATTTTAAACGAAACATTGACAAAAATGGCAGACAAGATTACGGTTTTTATGGTGGGCAGAAAATTTGGAGTTGGTGTCTTCACTTGTTCAAGTTCATCTCATTTGCCTATAAAAGGAGCCCTTCTCCCATGCATTCAGCAAGACAAAGAGAAAAGAATCCAGCAAGCCACAAATAAGAGAAATATCAAGTAAAGAGCTTTTATATTCTTCATCTACTCTTTGAAGAGAGTTGTACTTTTATTGTAAACAATTTTCTTTGTTCTTGTATTGTGGTGAGAGTGAATTCTTCTTGTAAAGGATAGTTGTTATCCTTGAGAGAACTTTTGGTGTGTGTTATCAAGAGTTGAAAGAAGTTGCCTTGGTGAGGTTATTCATCAAGAAGAACTCTTGGTGTGGTGTTATCAAGAGTTGAAGAAAAATCCTTGGTGAGGTTGTTCATCAAGAAGAACTCTTGGTGTGGTGTTATCAAGGGTTTAAGAAAGTTGCCTTGGTGAGGTTGTTCATCAAGAAGAACTCTTGGTGTGGTGTTAACAAGAGTTGAAAGAAAAAGTCTTGGTGAGGTTGTTCATCAAGCAAGTTGTAAAGATTTCTACAACTTAGTGGAAAGCTTAGATCGTGGAGCTAAGAGCCCGTGGACGTAGGCAAGGTTTGCCGAACCACGTAAATTGAGTTTGCACTCTCCCTATCCCTTTCCTCTTTACATTTACTTGCACTTGTGATTGTTCATTATTATTATTCTTTTGATTGCATCTTTGATAAATTCCAATTTCATCTTCTTCACCTTTATTCTTAAAGAAAGAGTGAACTAATTTTGATTTTTTCAAGAAAAGTTTTACAAATCCGTTTTGTTAAATAAAAACCCAATTCACCACCCCCTCTTGGGTTGCCATACCTGGGTCAACAAGTGGTATCAGAGCAAGGTTGCTCAATTTTTTAATCTTAATCGATTTTTGAGCTATGACAACTTTTAATTCAACTTCATATGTTGAGGGACTTTCTATCTCTAGACCTCCATTTTTTAATGGAAGTGATTACTCTTATTGAAAAAGTAGAATGAGTATTTTTTTGAAATCTTTTGATTATGATTTGTGGTCTATTGTTTTGGAAGGACCTTTTGTTCCTACCAAAATTGAAAATGGGGAATGCATGCTTAAAGAACCTAAAGAGTTTAGTGAAGATGATAAAAAGAAATTGAGTTTGAATGCTAAAGCTATGAATGTGTTATATTGTGCTCTAGATAGAAATGAGTTTAATAGAATATCTACTTGTTCTACGGCACAAGAAATATGGCACACACTTGAAGTAACTCATGAAGGAACTAGTCAAGTTAAAGAATCCAAAATTAGTATGCTGGTTCATAGTTATGAGCTTTATAAGATGAAATCGGATGAATCAATTTCTGAAATGTTTACTAGATTTACGGATATTATTAATAATTTGAAATCTCTTGGTAAATCTTATTCTAATGTTGAAATTGTGAGAAAGATTCTTAGGTGTCTACCAAAATCTTGGGAGCCAAAGGTGACGTCAATTCAAGAAGCAAAGGATCTCACCAAACTACCATTAGAAGAACTTATGGGTTCTCTCATTACTCATGAAATCATCTTGAAGGAGAATGAAGAAGAAGATTGCGATGTGGCAAACATGTGCTTCATGGCTTTAAGAGAAAATGAGATAAGTATTCTAAACCATGATCCTAAGCTTTCATATGATGAATTACTTGAAGCATTCCAAAATTTACATGTGCAAGTTGATAAACAAAATTCAAAAATCAATGCTTTCAAAAAGAAGTCAAAAATCATGTTATCTCAATTAGAAGAGTTGGTGGAAATAAATGAAGCTTTAGAAAATGAAAATGAAATTTTAAAGCAAAAAGATTTTGAAAGTTTGGAAAGTCAAATACATTTTTTAAAAACTGAAAATGAGATTTTAAAACAAAAGGATTTTGATAAATTAGAGAAAGAAAATGTTATTTTGAAAAAGGAAAATAATGACTTAAGAAATATTGTTGATAGTTTTACAAAAAGCACAAAAAATTTGAATTCTATGTTACAAAACCAAAGGTGTGTTTTTGATAAAAGAGGTTTAGGATATAAAACTCATAAAAATCAAAAGTATTTTAAAAACTATTTTGTTCATGCATCTTCTATGAATAATCCTAATCATTCATGTAATTATTGTGGAAGAAAAGGACACAAAATGCATTCTTGTTACATTAAGAGAAATCCTAATTTGAAACAAATATGGATTCCAAAAAGGACCATAACTAACCCCCCAGGACCCAAGAACTTTTGGGTACCAAAAAGTTACTCCTTGAATGTTGATTGTAGAAACAAAGGAGTGGCAAACACAAGTGGTACTTAGATAGTGGATGCTCAAGGCATATGACCGGAGATGCCTCCAAGTTCTCAAGATTAATCATGAAGAAAGGAGGATATGTGACCTTCGGTGATAATGCCAAAAGAAGGGTGGTAATCGGACATGGTGATATTGGTAACCCTTCTTCACCTATTATTGAAAATGTTTTGCTTGGTAATGGTTTGAAACATGATTTGATTAGCATTAAGGGATATTTTGTTACTTTTAAGCCTAATAGATGTGTGATTAAGGATGTTAGTAATAATAAGACATTATTTGTTGGTAATAGATGTGGTAATATTTATACAATTGATATTGATGTTAATGATCATGTAGAAAATTGTTTCATTGTTAATCATGATGCTTGGTTATGGCATAGAAGGTTAGGTCATGCTAGCATGGACACAATTTCAAAAATTTCTAAAAATGATTTAGTTGATGGTCTTCCAAAAATAAAATTTGAAAAGGATAAGATTTGTGATGCTTGTCAATTTGGAAAACAAGTGAGAACTTCTTTTAAACAAAAGAAATTTATTTCAACAAATAAACCTCTACAATTACTTCATTTGGATTTATTTGGACCATCAAGAACTCAAAGCCTTGGTGGAAAGTATTATGTTTTTGTTATTGTGGATGATTATTCAAGATTCACTTGGGTATTATTCTTGAAAACTAAAAATGAGGCCATACAAGCTTTTTCAAAATTTGCAAAAAGAGTCCAAAATCAAAAAGGGTATTCTATTGTGTCCATTAGGAGTGATCATGGTGGTGAAGTAGACAATGTTGCATTTGAAAATCTTTGTGATGAAAATAGTTTTGAGCATAATTTTTTCTCACCTAGAACTCCACAACAAAATGGTGTTATTGAAAGGAAAAATGGGACTATCCAAGAAATGGCTAGGACCATGTTACTTGAAAATAATTTGCCAAAATATTTTTGGGCCGAAGCCGTTAATACCGCATGCTTTATAATCAATAGAGTCTATATTAGAGCTTTAATAAAGAAAACTCCTTATGAACTTTGGAAAGGAAGAAAACCCAACATTGGATTTTTTAAAGTTTTTGGATGTAAATGTTTTATTTTAAACACCAAGGATAACCTTGGAAAATTTGATGCAAAAGCCGATGTTGGAATTTTTGTTGGCTACTCCAACCATAGTAAAGCATATAGAGTTTTTAACAAAAAGACTCTTACTATTGAAGAATCTATGCATGTTGAATTTGATGAAACTAATGTGATTTCTTCAAAGAATTTAGATGATGATATTGTTGAGGTAGAAAGGCAAATCAAGGAATCAAGGCTTGATAAAAAGAGCCAAGATGAATTACAACTTCAACAAGAAAAGCTTGAGGAAGTAAATGATTCTTCCCAAGAATTACCAAAGGAATGGAGGTATGCAAAAGCTCACCCTAAAGATCTCATTATTGGTGAACCATCACAAGGTATGAAAACTAGATCTTCTTTTAAGAACTTTTGTAATCATTTTGCATTTGTCTCTCAATTTGAACCAAAATCTTTTAAAGAAGCCAAAAATGAGGAAAGTTGGATTTTGGCTATGCAAGAAGAATTGAACCAATTTGAGAGAAATCAAGTTTGGGAATTAGTCTCTAAACCTAAATATGACTAAACCCCTTAGTCAAGATATATTTTGCATAATAAGAAGAGTAGCTATGTTGGATATGTCTTAATTTTTCTTTTATATGATAATCTTTAAATGGTAGCATATGTTAAGGGGGAGAATATATTTAGGGGGAGTAACTAATTTGACTACATCTTTTTGATGATAACAAAAAGGGGAGAAATGGATGGTTTGGATGGTTTGCTTATATTCATAACAATTGCTTTCTTTTTGCTTATTGTTGATTTTATTTTCATTCTTGATTTTAGATTATATTTTAAAGCAATCAATGGTTTGTCATCATCAAAAAGGGGGAGATTGTTAGCCCTAAGGCTACATGATAATTTTGATGATAACAATACACATTGATTAATTGAGATTTACTAACATGTTTATTTATGTGCAAGAGTAAGATCATTGAAATAATTTTAAAATCAAGAAGAGGCTTATTAAAATGAAGTGTTGAAGCTAAGGAGAAGACTACATGTTAAAGGCACCAAAGTTTAAGAACAAGGATTGACTCAAGGAATGTGACACATGAGCAATGTTCAATCAATTGGTCATATATATCTCTACAAATATCCAAATGACGTGATTCTTGAGCCTTTGGAAAGCTTACTCAATTTATAACATTTCATATGTTTCAAAGAAATTCGAATTTCAAGTGTAAGGTTGTCCAAATCATCATGCAAGTTGAAAGACAAATGGAACAGCTGACATGAGCACCGAATACTCTTTTGGACATATCTTGAGCTAGAAAAATAAAAATGACTTGATTCTTACGGCATTGGAAAGAGGACTTAATGAAGCACATTTCATATGTTTTGAAGAAATTCAAATTTCAAATGAAAGGCCGACATAATTGACATGCAATTTGGTGGACTGACACAGAGAAGAAAAATCAACTCACATGAGCACTGAATGAAGGCTGACATAATACACATGCAAGTCGGTGGACTGACACATGGAAGAAAAATCAAGTCACATGAGTACTGAATGGTGTTTTGGCCATATCTTGAGCTACAGATATCCAAATGACTTGGTTCTTGATGCGTTGGAAAGCTTATTCAAATGTGCAGATCTTTCATGTTTTGCATATTTTTAAATTTTAAATGAAACATTGACAAAAATGGCAGAAAAGATTACGGTTTTTATGGTGGGCAGAAAATTTGGAGTTGGTGTCTTCACTTGTTCAAGTTCATCTCATTTGCCTATAAAAGGAGCCCTTCTCCCATGCATTCAGCAAGACAAAGAGAAAAGAATCCAGCAAGCCACAAATAAGAGAAATATCAAGTAAAGAGCTTTTATATTCTTCATCTACTCTTTGAAGAGAGTTGTACTTTTATTGTAAACAATTTTCTTTGTTCTTGTATTGTGGTGAGAGTGAATTCTTCTTGTAAAGGATAGTTGTTATCCTTGAGAGAACTCTTGGTGTGTGTTATCAAGAGTTGAAAGAAGTTGCCTTGGTGAGGTTATTCATCAAGAAGAACTCTTGGTGTGGTGTTATCAAGAGTTGAAGAAAAGTTGCCTTGGTGAGGTTGTTCATCAAGAAGAACTCTTGGTGTGGTGTTATCAAGGGTTGAAGAAAGTTGCCTTGGTGAGGTTGTTCATCAAGAAGAACTCTTGGTGTGGTGTTATCAAGAGTTGAAGAAAAAGTCTTGGTGAGGTTGTTCATCAAGCAAGTTGTAAAGATTTCTACAACTTAGTGGAAAGCTTAGCTCGTGGAGCTAGGAGCCCGTGGACGTAGGCAAGGTTTGCCGAACCACGTAAATTGAGTTTGCACTCTCTCTATCCCTTTCCTCTTTACATTTACTTGCACTTGTGATTGTTCATTATTATTATTCTTTTGATTGCATCTTTGATAAATTCCAATTTCATCTTCTTCACCTTTATTCTTAAAGAAAGAGTGAACTAATTTTGATTTTTTCAAGAAAAGTTTTACAAATCCGTTTTGATAAATAAAAACCCAATTCACCCCCCCTCTTGGGTTGCCATACCTGGGTCAACAACTATTACTTTAGGTTATATTGAGTCCCTGGCCTTTCTTCTTTAAATTTGCACATTCTGATTTAATATGTCCAAAACCAAAACATTCATTGCATTGAACCTAATTTTTCTTTACCAGTTCTTTGTTGAATTTCTTAAAATCTGTAGCTGACTTTATTTCTTTCTATCCCTTGCCTTGATTCTTCTTTTTATTTTTTATTTTTTGTAGAAACTTGGTGTAATTTTTTGCCATATAAGCTAGCTGATCTTCATCTTGACTTTCCATGCTAGCTTCATTAGTTTCTATCTTTGAAGAGTAGGCACTCAATCCAATTAATTCATTCTTCTTCTTTGGCATGATACTTAACTCAAATGTTTGAAAAGATTCCAGCAATTCATTAATCCTTAGCTCATCAAGATTCTCTGTGTCTGAATTAATCGTTGCCTTAGCCTAACTTTTTTTTGGTAAAGATCCAAGAATCTTTACAACAATTTGAGAATCTGCATACTTTTTCTCAAGGAGGGCTGAGGCACTTGTTATATCATATAATCTTGAATAAAATTCAAAATCAGTTTCATTCCCATGTATTGCCATATTTTCAAATTGAGTAGCGAGCATTATAATCTTAGTTCTTTTGATAGAAGCAATACTTTCATTCTTATTCTCAAGCTTTTCCCAAACTTCTTTGGCAATGGTGCATGAGGATATGAGACTAAATGAATGAATATTAATAGCATCGAACAGGGTATTGATGGCTTGGGAGCTCTATTAGGCTTCTTCAAGATCTTGCTTGTTCCATTCTGCCTCTGGTTTCTCTTTTGTTTCTTTATCACTTTACACGAGTAGGTGGACTCCAGCCATAAAAAATTGATCTCCAGACTCTTTCATCAGTGGACTTCAAGAAAAACTTCATCTTAGCCTTCTAATAGCCATAGTTGTCTTCATCAAATAGTGGTGGATGATTAATCAAACCTCCATTCTTGAGAAAATCCATAGCTTCAAAAGAAAATAGGATCTACACAATTCAGTTAATGTTTTTCTCTAATACCAATTGTAAGTTTAGAAGCCACGGACGTAGTTATGTTAGACACACATGTATGCAGCTATGTAAAACATAACCAACAGGAAAGTAAAAGTGTACAACAACTTTTACGTGGTTTGGCTATAAACTAGTCTACATCCATGAGTAGCAAAGCTACAATTCATTAAATTATTCAGGCTTACAAACTATTTAGATTTACAGTAGTAGAGAACATCTCTTTCACTCACTCACCTTTCTTTGTAACCTACATTCCCTGTAAGAACTCTGCACTCTAATAAACCAACTTTCTAGACCTGTTGCACTTCACTACCTTTTGTCAATACCCTTTTTAATAGATTAAGACTTCCCTTGGTGAATAACTCAAGCCCACTTGAGTATTCTACAAACATTCTTGAAGAAAGAAATAAATGCAAGCTTAGTAAAATAATAAAGCTCTCTCAAACAACTCTTAAAACAGCTTGCCAAAAACTCTTAACTAGACTTTAATAAAACTACCCCTTATATAGCATGTCTAGCTTCTCTTTATTGCATAAAGATTCCTTAATTTGCTTCCTAAACCTACATAGAACAAATTCTAGGAAAGCAATCTTACATTAAGACTTTCAATGTATGAATAGGACAACTAAGCTTTCCTAAAGTCAAGTTAAATAAGTAACTTTTCTAATTTGAAAACCAATTCTGGAAACAAAGGTCAGTAACAATTTTCCTAACTGAAGACAGTTAAATATGAATAATCAAAATATGAAATATTCAAAATAATTAACTTTATTATTTTGTTTTTCTCCAAAATAGCCAACATAGTATGCCACCGAAGCTAATGCATACTAATGACATAGCATGTTCCTACCAATCTCCCCCTTTGGCATTTTGTGAGGAAAACACACGACAATCAAAAACAATTGTAGGAATTTGGTGCCCAATTTGAACACTTCAAGACTACGAAATAGTCTCTGGGATCAAGATCCTATGAGCACAGGCTTCAAAATTTTGATTTGCTTTATCATCACTTCAGTTCCTAGGTATATATATTAGAAAACTGTTTGAAACTCTGTCGGGTGAACAATGATCGATGAACAGTGATGGATGAATAGTAACTGATGAACAATGCCTTGTGAACAATAATAGGTGAAAAGTATTTTGTGAATAGTAGTCGATAAATAATATGTCATGAACAGTAACTATGCATAGTGACAACTTGCTCCTTGTTCACTAGACAACTATCATAACACTGACCTAATTCATCCTTTTATGTCTCTTTTAATCGTTGTCCAATTTTGACTAGAAACTAATCCTATTAGACTTAGTCTAACTAATTTTTTAGGCTTTTAGAATTAATAGTCCTAGTTGTATAAGAACTTAATTTCATTAAATCTTTAATTAGACTTTTAAAACTTAATTAGGTCCAACCCAATTTTGGGTAAGCTTTTAGTTAATTACATTAATTATAAGCCTATTAATCTAATTGATTAAATTGGCCTAAATACCCTTTTTTTTAATTAATCAAATTAATTAAATGATGAGCCCATTTACTAATCAAATATATTTAATTAATACCTGGACTTTTTTCTCTAACAAACCCAATTAAATTAAATAATTAATTTTTCAAGTCCAATTTTTGTTCAGACAATTTATATCAGTTACCCAGGGAACCTTGATGAATATATTTAATTACAAGCTCTAATAAGTTTGACCCAATACCTTATTATCTCATAACTGTAGTGGATCCCACCTATTAACTTTGGTTCATTCCACTATAGGTCCAAAGTTGTACTCTTGAATTAAATACTCTATGGCTGCGTTTGATGGATTACATAGGATAGTATAATTTTACTGTAGCGGATAGCATTACATTGAATTGTATAGTATAGGAAATAAGTAAATTATAAATTGTGTTTGGTTTCTCATTATATTAGATAATTGTTAACCAATACTGTGTTTGGTAAAAAACTGGACTGGATAGTATTATTTTTTATATTTAATTGAATTAACTTAAAGATAATACATACAAATTTTAATAAAAATAAAAAATGATCCATTCAATCTAATAATTATCTAAATAATTGCACAAATAATTGATGATAAAAAAAATTTCATCCATTGAAATTGTGAAAATATAAAGTGAAATTAAAAGCAGTACACACCATAGTTTATTTTTTACTTTACTACTTGGATTTAACCAATAAAATAATTATATTTAAAGAGAAAAACTAACTTCCTTCAACAATGCATGGTAATAGACGTTACCATGGCGGAATCCTTGACCCCATCACCAATTCAGCCAAACCACAACCAAACCAATATACCCAAACGCATATCCTTATCATTGAATCATCCCAACCACAACCCAAGTTCTAAACGATTAATTTCATATCTGCACTTCAGTTTGCTGAAAACTTTCTCATCTGCCATATTTGTTTGCTGGCTTGTGCGACATTGAAGAGGAAAAAAATTGACAGATGAAGAGAAAAGAAGAACCTATAAATTGATGAGAGATGAAGATACTAGGAATGAGAGATTGATTATCAAATAAGAGTAAAAAGTGACAAACAAAATCAAACAAGAAGAATCATGAGTACCTTTATTATAGAGAAGAGGGTCGGTGGAGGTGGCCGTGACAGAGGAGAGTAGAGGCAACCGCAGGCACGAGAGACAGTAGAGTGGGTGCAACCCGTGAGCGTAACAGAGACGGTGAAATGGAGGCGACCTTCCACTGTGACAAAGTAGATTGGATGCGAGGAACAAAGACACCCCAGCAAGGATAGGAGAGAGGATTTCAAAAAAGAGAGAGGCGAGTGTAGATATGAGAGAGACGTGATTATTTATTTATTTATTTACAAAAACAAACAGTGTAACACGGTCGTAACCCATGGGGGACTTTGTGTTAACTCTTACGGCTCTTATGCGTTTCTTATGCAAGTTTTTACTATCCTATTCTCACAATATTTGTAACCGAACACAAGGTAAATGAAAAATTATACGAAAAGTTATGCTTATGCTATACTATATGTACCATCGAACGTAGCCTATATTCATGGAATACTAATAATTGGAGTGAGGTATGATTTACTGTGTTATCCTTCCAATTACATCTTGGGCCTTTGATACCAATCTTACACTATTTAAATGAATTGATCCCTTGATACCAATTTTAATAAATCTCAGTTTAATGAACAACTTTCAGTAAACACTCGACTAAGATTTTCTCAAATAAAACCTTGTAAAACCATCAAGGTGGTATTCTACAATCCTCTTGAAGTCATGGATTCTATATTTATGGTATAGTGTCTACTAGCATACAGATATTATTATCCCAACTAGCCAATGTATTGATCTTATTCTTTTAGATCTCACTTTTGATTATAGTCAAAGACTATATTATGTATACTAGAGGTACACTATCCACTCATGATTGAGGTAGGAATGTCTTTAGTGCTTGAGTATAGAATTCATATTCTGTCACAGTATTTTCACCAAATGGATAATTTTTACGTGATCCGTGTTCAATACATTCATAAGGCACAAGTGTCTTTTTTCTAAAATCTCCACTTTAAATGGTTAGAGACTTACTATTTCCCTATTAAAGACAAATAACACAACAATCTAATCCAAACAAAGCGTCCAGCTTTTGTTTATATGTCGTGAACTAGTTTTAAGTTATGACAAAATTCTATGTCTCAGATATATCTCATATATATAGAGACTCTGTCAATATATAAGTTTTGGAACCTTTAGTCATTAATACAGTAATACTTGAGTAATTTATAAATAATAACTTTTATTCATTTATAATAATAATATTTACATATTATAGAAAAAAACATATATACTTTTAAGGCAGATAGTTAACAGTAATGACATGGCAAGGTCCTAACAACCTTTTTTTGCATATAATATTCTATATGAAAAAATCTATTTATTATTATTTTTTATATATATACAATTAACTGTTTTAATTGGAGTATTTATTTTATTTTTTAACGTCTTTTAAAGCTTTTAATTCTTAAATAAATTTAACGCATGAATATTTGAAGAGTACTATATTTACAAACATTCTCAAGATTAAGACAACATTACTTTTCAAACCATCACCATTCAAATATAAAACAAATAAGTAATAGCTACAAACAAGCATGAAATAAATAGAAAATGAATAAATTAGTAATATTATTAGAATCGAACATATTAATAAAAATAAGTATAGATCTGTAGAACTTATAATAATGAAGTCGAGATTATTATAAGACAATATTTTTTAGAAAATTGAGAGAATACGAGAGTTTAGGTATTAGCGTGAAATAAAATGAGGTGAAAAGATTAGTTTAGTTATTAAACATGGAAAAAGGCCATACACTATAAAATTAAAAGTTTGATTTTTAAGGTAGTGTTAATTTTCGCAGTGTATAGATAGTTGACAATAACTTAACTGAAAATAGTAAAGTAAAATGAAATAGAAGATTTACGTGGTTCAACTATAAACTAGCCTACATCCACGGGCAGCAAGAGTTGCAATCTACTATGTTGTATATGTTTGCACTCGAACTTAAGACTCTTTATAGTGGTAGATACCTGCTCACTCACTAGCCTAATCTATGTAAACTTGATCACCATTGATCACAGCTACAGTCCTTCGCGCACTCTTTTGATGTTGCACTTCACAAACATGTCAAACTTAACTACACTAGCTAAGTTAGACATAACCCACATAATTGTTACAGACTCATATAATCATTCAACTCACTCAAGCTTACACAACTTTATAATCCTTACAAATCAGATATACGTACATACTCAACACACATGAGTCATGCACAATCTTAACTCACTCAAGCATGAAGCTTTTACAATAAGAAACAAGGAAAACAAATACACTCAAGTGCACTTCTAGATTCTGTAAACACTTACGTCAAGCCTTAAGTGATTATGTTTATATAAGCTACGCAATCGGTTATATAAGTCCTGTAATCAGCAAATCTAATCTTATCAATTCCTTACAAAACCAAATAGGATAATTAGATCACACTATAGGAAAGCATATCACAATATCCTAATCCAAATAGGTGTTTGCGATCAATTAAGATACTCACCCAATTAAGATAAGTATAAAAAATATCTGAAAACTTTCCAAAAATCAATCAATCAAATCTTTTTCCAAAATAAATATTTCATAATGCATTAGGAAAAAGAGTAACACACATGTTTTTATCACAAGTTGATAAAAATAAATATTAATCACATGCATTGCACATGTATGAAGTTTGCCACATGTCACATTGACACTAACAATCTCCCCCTTTGGCATCCTATGATGAAAATATTCATATGTTTCTATGAACACAAAATCCTGTGTGGTTAAGTGTAATACAACTTAAAACAGAATGTAAACACTTACTCAAAAATTCGTAAAAACAGGAATACCTAACTTCCAGTTATAATAGACATAATTGAAATAACTTAATTGAATTAACCAGTACTTGCATGGAAATAGTTATCAAACATAGAGCATCGACAGCTTGCAATTTGCAAACTGGATTGCAATAAACTCAAATCAAAATCGGATAAAACACAAATAAATTGCTCCCCCTAAATGTGAAAACAACTCCCCCTTACTTAAATCAAACATTACACATGCAAACATCACAATTTAAAAACTGCATAGCAGAATTAAACTCTGTATAATGTTCAACCAAACACCAATCGTTGCAAGGTTAAATGTTAACCAAAAATCAACAAGCAAAAACCTAAGCATAGAAACATAAAAAAGACAACTAGTACTACTCCCCTTTGGTTTCATAACAAGTGCCAAAAGCTAGGAGAAAATCACAAAGTTCAAAAACAAGTATGAAAAATTAAAAATAATGTTCAGAATAGCCTAACAGATTTACGCACAGACAATTTTGATGGTTGTCCACGGTGCCTTTTGTATCTTTTAGCTATGGTTTAATTTGTATCTCTTAACCACAGTAGTTAGAGATATTTTTGTAGGAGCTGAGATTAGAGCTGATGCTGCTGGTGGAGCACTTATTTCTATTGAGATGACAACTGTAGCAACTATCTCTAGAATTTCACGAGCATGTCTCTCAGCTGTGGTTTTTGTCTTTTGAGAAATATCCACCAATGTTTTAGCTGCTTGCTGTTTGACATGGGTAAAGATGTAACCAGAACTGACATCTGTAACTGGTTTGGATTTATTCTTTCTCTTCTTCCTGTCCTTCCTCTTCCTTTTCTTCATCAATTTGTCACCACTTGATCTGTTCTCGAGCTTCTCTTCCAGACTCTATAGTTTTGCCTTGATAGCTTGATTTTCCTGCACAAGGTTAGTTAACGAAACAGTGATTAAAGTAAGCTACTCACTAATAACAGCCATCTGGTCTAGCTTAGGGGGTCTCCTCTGTCTAGGCTATCTCTAAGGAATTTCCTCCCCCTCAGGAGCATTTCTAATCCTGGTCATGAATCATTTCTTGATGGCAGGAAGAATGTCTTCAGTGATTTCACCATCCTCCAATTCAATCTCATTTTGCATCAATAAAGCATGAATCATGCAGGGTAAAACAAGCAGTTTCTCATAAGACTAATAAATTGCAATTTGAGCAATGTAATTGTACTCCATAAGCCAAGATTAATTGTCCAATTTGTGCCAACAAAATAAAGAAATTTGGCTCTATCCCCTCTAGCTTTATTCTAGTGTATGGATGGAAACCAATTATATTGAGTAATCCTATGTAGCACACAATATTTCATAATCAAATGCTTTTGATCAGTGCCATCATGTAGATCCCAATGAATATTATGACTTCTAGTCAGCTCATAAGCAACCTCACTCATGTTCAATTCACTACCAACAGTGTGTTGAATGCCAATTGGAATTTCATAAATGGTTTATGATATTCGAAAAGAATCGAATCAATTTTCCTCTATAATAAACCTTATGGTAATAATAGCTTCTCAGATCATCAATGTAAGAAAATATATTGGCATAGAATTCTTGGACAAGGAATTTTAGAGAAGGGGTCATATTCGTTACCGTTCTCATCCAATGCCTGGATTCAATAACCTCTTTGAGTTGATATTCATCAAAGTCATCGAATTTGACAACCTCTACATAGATTTCTCTCTTGGATGTTATCTTTTATATCTTGTCTCATTCTCCCCCTTTAAGAACTTATGATTGAGAGGGTTTACACAACCCTGGACTTTACTAAAGATGACATCATCATCCTCACCCATGGCTGGGTCAACTGGAACTAATGGAGTTAGAGGTGAATCTAGTTCTCCTGTTAATGATTGTTTTGGTTCTATCAGAGACGGCTACTCTGGTTCGATTTCTGGTTTTGCATGTTGTTCTTGCTGAACCTACTGCTTTTTCTAGCTTTATTCCTCTTCAGTTGAAGAGTTTGAGAGTGAAGAAGAGCTAGTGGTTTCGGGTTCAGTTGATGAAGATTGAGTTTGAGCTTTGCGTTTGGCCATGATGGTGAAGAAGAAGTTTTAATAGCTGTTGCATTTTAGGGCTAATAAAAACAAAGTATAAAGAGAGATTTATATAATAAAGAGTTAATAACTAATTGTAATATAACTAGCCAATCTGAATTATAGGAGTTCAAATTTGAGTAAAGTTGAATTTCCAAATAGATTAAAATTCATAAAAGACAAAATCTCTATTTTCCTTGATATTTATCATTTAAATATGGTAATTTCCAAAAATATTTTTTGAAAATCTTCGTTTAATAAGGCAATTTTTAATATTATAAACTCGTGAGCTTTTAAATCATCAAAATCTTCCTGCCACTGAACAATCTTCCCTCAAAATGACCTTGCTGAGGTGGCTCACCTTATTGACATATCAATACATAAGAAAATAAAACTAAGTAAGACAAGAAGCACTGTTCGCAAATTATACTGTACATAACTAAAAACAATTAAATTGGACATAATTTAAATATCTGAACTTCATAAAGTCATTTTAAAACTAAGCAAGTATTAAAGCTGTTTAAACACATAACAAAATCAATTTTCATTATCTTAACATTCAATTCAGTTAAGCAGTCAACATGAGTATGCTTCTTACACACAAACATTAATCTCAACATGAATTTACTTTGTCAAAATAGTAGCTTTCACACAAGAAATGAGGAAGGCCTCTTCCATTAGAGTGGGTGATCTCAACATTTTTCTAAGATACATTGAAGTTACTCTTTAATGATAGCTTTCACATATCATAACTGATAACCCTCTTTGTTTTTGATATTAAGTTACCAGTATATTTAAACAATCAAAGTAGCTGAGCTATGCTTAAGTTGAAAAATTGATTAATGATGCTGCAGATGCAAATAACATAACTAAACGCATTTTTTATGCAGATAACTGACAATTGCAAATGGCTTTTCTTAGTTTTTCAAATCTCAATGTATCAAGTGCTTTATTAAGCAAGTCAGCTAGTTAATTCTCGGTAGAGATATGTTCAATATGGATTGTATTGGATTCAACAAGCTCTTTAATAAAATGTTGCCTTATATCAATGTGCTTAGTTCTAGAGTGTTGAATTGGATTTTTTGAGATATTAATTGTGCTAGTGTTATCACAAAAAAAAAGTTATAGAATCTTAATTAATACCATAGTCACTATTGCATTTATTTCATCCAAAGTAACTGAGTGCAACAACTCCCAACAACTATTTATTCAGCCTCTGCTGTTGATAATGAAATACTATTTTGTCTCTTGCTATGCCAAGAGACCAAGTTATTGCCTAAGTAAAAGCAAACTCTAGAAGTGCTTTTCCTATCATCAATGTTCCGTACCCCATCTGCTTCACTATAATCTGTAAGACATGTATTTGTGTCTTTAGTAAACCATATTCTAAAATCAGATGTCTTATGAACATACTTGATAATTTTCTTCACTATTGATAAATGTAGTTCTTTTAGACATGAATTAAAACAAGCATATAAGCCAACACTGAAATTGATGTCAGGTCTACTGGCAATCAGATATAGGAGGCTTCCAATCATGCTCCTGTAAAGGCTTGAATTAACATCATTACCTACATTTTCTTTTGTTAGTTTGATATTGGTACTCATGAGAGTCCTAAGTGCCTTAGCCTTGTCAAGTTTGAATTTCTTTACTAAGTTTTTAGCATACTTTGATTGTGAAATAAAAATTCCACTCTTAAGTTGCTTCACTTGTAAACGAAGGAAGAAATTCAACTTTCCTACCATGCTCATCTCGAATTCACTCTGCAGCAGCTCAATAAACTCATTAACTTTGACTTTATTACTAGAACTAAAGACAGTATTGTTAATATACACTTGAGCAATAATGAAATAACTTGAAGCATGTTTAATGAATAAACTTTTGTCATTGCTTCCTCGAGTGTAGCCTCTTTGAATCAAGAAGCTAGTTAATCTCTCATACCAAGTCGTAAGAGCTTGTTTCAAACTATACAATGCTTTGTGAAGCTTGTATACAAAATTTGGATGTCTAGGATCAACAAATCCTTTAGGCTGTTTAACATAAGCCTCTTCACTAAGATAACTATTCAAGAAGGCTGTTTTAACATCTATTTGAAACAACTTAAATTTTAACAAGCATGCAATAGCAAGCAAAAACCTAATAAATTCAAGTCTAGCAACAGGTGCAAAGGTTTCTTCAAGATCAATGTCTTCAATTTGAGTATAACCTTGTGTAACTAATCTAGCTTTGTCTCTAATAACTTGCCAATTTTCATTAGTTTTGTTTTTAAAAATCTATTTAGTGCCTATAAGATTTGCATCTTTTGGTCTAGAAACTAACACCCATACTTTGTTTTTTCAAACTGATTTAATTCTTCACGCATTTCATTTATCCAAAGATCTTCTTTTAAAGTTTCATTGACATTCTTTGGTTCTATTAAAAAGACAGAACAAGTATGACTTATCATATTTCTTACCTTACTTATTGTCTTCATTGTGCTTTATGGACTTCCAATGATTGAAGTTGTGGGATGTGCCTTTTGAATCCAAGAAGGTGCATCTCTTATTTGATTTTTGTCCAAATCAATATTGTCGAATGGTTTAGTTTTGCCTAAGTTAACTGCTACAGTTGTATCAATTGTAACTAGCTCTGTCTTGCTGTCTGCAGCAACTGAGTTAAATCTTCTGTAACATCTGCATTCTCTATCAAACTAATAATCTGCTTTTCCTATAAATAAATAGAGAGATCATCAATATCATCAAACACCACATTGGCTGATTCCATAATGGCCTCAGTCCCTAAGTTATAAACTCTAAAAGCTTACCTATTTGTTGAATAAACAACAAATACTCCCTCATCACTTTTAGCATCAAACTTGCCCAACTGCTCCCTATCATTCAATATAAAGCACCTGCAACCAAAAACATGAAAATATTTTAGGTTAGGTTTACTTCCTTTTAGACCTTCATAGGGGGTTTGTATTGTGCTAAGCCACAAGAACACTCTATTAGAGTCATAACACACTGTGCTAATGGCCTCTGCCCATAGTCTTTTTGTTAGCCTCTTGCTATTCAGCATGACCCTTGCCATCTCTTGTAAAGTCTTGTTCTTCCACTCTACCACTCCATTTTGTTCAGTTGTCTTTAGAGTTGAAAATTCATGAGATATGCCATGAAATTCACAAAAATGTGCATAGGAAAAATTTTTGAATTCCTTTCCATGATCACTTTGAATTTTTACGATTGTACCGATGTTCCTATTTTGTTTATTCTCAAGTTTAGCACAGGTTCTTGAAAACTTCAAACATGTTAGATTTTTCACGAATGAATTCAACCCAAGTAAACCTTAAAAAATCATCAACAACAATAAAGGCATACCTCTTTTTTAGAATGCTCTGAATTTGCATGGGTCCCATGAGGTCTATATGCAGCAAATCTAAAATCTTAGAGGTGCTAAGGTGTGTGCTAGAGCTATGTGATCGATCCTCTTACATGTTTGCCTAACTAACATGATCCACAAATACCATACGGTTTGTCATAAAAAGTAGGAACACCCGTAATTGCACCAGTCTTAGTTAACTTAACTAAGTCCCTGAAGTTTATGTGTCCTAACTTTTGGTGCCATAACTTTAAATCAGATATTTTGACAGAAAATGCATTAATGTTTGTTAATAAGTAGCAATTGTCATTTGATTGAGTGCCTTCAAGAATGCAATTTCCATGTTTGTCTAAAACCATGCACCTTATTTTGAGTAAAATTTACCTCAAACTGATCATCACAAATTTAGCTTATATTAATTAGATTAGCTTTTGGCCCTTCAACAAACAACACATTTTTCAATTCAGGCAAGCCTTCAACACACAAGGTACCTTTACCTAGCACTTTGCTTTTAGCTCCATCACCAAACGTGACTGTCCCTTCCTTACAAGATCTAGTATCTTTCAAGAAGTTCTTGTTTCTTGTCATGTATCTTGAACATTCACTGTCAAAATATCAAAATTCATTAGCTTTGGATTTTAAAGCAGTAGAAGCAACATTGCACGCAGTTACCTTTTTCTTAACCCAAACTGGTCGAGTAATAGGTAACTATCTAAACTATTTAGATTTTTTATGCAACAATTTTAACACCTTGTAACATTTAGGTTCGATATGACCTTTGACACTGCAGAAATAACAAGTAGAAACAAATTTGATTACCTTTTCTGGACTCTATTTAGAGGAACTCATGGGTGAGACAAAAATTTCTTTACCTTTCGAGCTTGATTTTGCGTCACTTAAGCTTGAATCTGAAATATTATTTGAGGCTTTAATGAAAATTGTTTTAGAAGTTAAAGAAATATTACCTTCATTGAATTCCTAAACAATGCTTCTTTGTGTTTTTTCTCCCAAGACTTAAAACTTAATCCAATCGAGCTGAACCAATTCTAAGTTCATCAATACATTTATGAGCATCAGCAAGTTCAGTTAAAAGTTTATCAATTTCTTCATTTTGCTTGTTCACAACAGTTTCCAATCTACTCATGTAGTCTTCAACATATGCCTTCTTACATCTAAGAACTTCTCTCTCTTTCTTCATTATTCACTTGCTGCTTCTATCTTTTCCATGTTTCATAAAGCACATCATAAGCTAGTTGAAGTTCCATATGATAATTAGTTTCCTCATCTACATTTGATTCATTACTGTTTGATCTATTCTGCTTAGTTATGTTAGACACAAATGCTTTGCCTTTATCAGATACATTCCCAGTGAAAGCTAGCTACAAAGTTGTTGGAATGTTCTTCATTAGAATCTGTTTTTGAATCATCACTCCAATTTGCACACATGCCTTTGTCCATCCTTCTCTTATAATTAGGACATTCGGATTGTATATGTCCAAATCCTTTACATTCAAAGCATTGTATTTGGCCTTTCTTGTCATGTTTCTCTTCAATCTTCTTGGTTGGTTCTTTGAGAAATCTTTTTGCGTCAAAGCTCTTTACTTTCTTGACTCTTCCAGGATTTTTCTTCTTGAGATTCTTCTTCATATATTTGACTAAGTTCTTCATCAAATACACAATCTACTCATCATCTGAATCTTCACTTTCTTTCTTTTTTAAAGCGGCAAAAAAGGCAATTCTCTTTTCTTTCTTCCTTGATTTTAGCCTCATCTCATATGCTTGAAAAGAATCGAGGTGTTCATCAACCTTCATGGTCTTCACATTATTGCTTTCTTCAATGGCTGTAACCTTAGGCTGAAATTTATCTAGTAAAGATCTAAGGACCTTTCCTACAATTTTATCCTTAAAATATTCATCATCAAACATGTAAGCAACATTAATTATTTTACAAAGTCTAGTATGAAAATCACTTATAGACCCATCTTCATGCATAGATAGATTTTCAAACTTAGAAGTCAAGGTAAGTAATTTTGAATCTTTTACCTTTTTTGTACCTTCACGCTTTACCTAGAGAATATTCCCATGCTCATTTTGCGGTTGTGCACTTTAAGATCAACCCAAATTGTTGAATATTGACAGCGCTAAAAATGGCATTGATTCCTTTAGAATTCTAACTGAAAAATCTATATTCGGCTTCAGAGCATTTGTTTTCTAGCTTTTCAACTCATTGCCCAACTTCCTTTGTCTTCATCTATGGTGCCCATCTATGAATAACGCTAGTCCAAACTCTATCATTAAAGGATTTCAAGAAGATTTTCATTTTAACCTTCCAATAGGCATAATTCCTGTCTTCGAGCAATGGTGGTTAAGTGACTGAACTTCTATTCCATAGTCCTTCCATACCTGTAAAGAATTGCTTGATCTACACTTATATGTCAGTGAAAATGCTCTGATACCAATTGTTAATTTTTGCAGTGATAGATTGTTAACAATAACTTAACTGAAAATAGTAAAGTAAAATGGAACAAAAGATTTTACATGGTTCAGCTATAAGCCAACCTACATCCATGGGCAATAAGAGTTGCAATCCACTATGTTGTATGTGTTTACACTCGACTTAAGACTCTTTACAGTGGTAAACACCCGCTCACTCACTAACCTAATATATGTAAACTTGATCACCTTTGATCACAGTCATAGTCCTTCGCACACTCTTCTGATGTTGTACTTCACAAACACGTTGACTTAACTATACTAATTCAGTCAGACATAACCAACGTAGCTATTACAAACTCATATAATCACTCAACTCACTCAAGCTTACATGACTCTATAACCCTTACAAATCATATTTATGCACATACTCAACACACGAGTTATGCACAGTCTTAACTCACTTAAGCATGAAGCTTTTATAATAAGGAATAAGGAAAAGAAACACACTTAAGTGTACTTCTCGATTCTGCACACACTTATGTTAATCCTTGGGTGATTATCCTTATATAAATTGCGTAATCATTTATATAAGTCGCATAATCAGCAAATCTAATCATTGTCAATTCCCTGTAAAACTAAATAGGATGATTAGGTAAAGATCACAAACTATAGGAAAGCGTATCACAATATCCTAATCCAAATAGGTGATTGCAATCAATTAAGATACTCAACCAATTAAGATAAGTATCAAAAATATCTAAAAGCTTTCAAAAAATCAATCAATCAAATCTTTTCCTAAAATAAATATTTCATAATGCATTAGGAAAAAGAGTAAGACACATGTTTTTATCACAAGCTGATAAAAATAAATATTAATCACATGCATTGCATATGCATAAAGTTTGCCACGTGGCACATTGACACTAACAGGTGGTGATTAATCTTGGAATATTCATTTGTTAAATTATAAGTGATGTTATAAGAATTGCAAAGTAATTTTATAGGAAATAAAATACTTATGGTAAAATTATTTCGTTGTATGTAACTTTTAATAAATTAACTTTACAAAATAAAAGTTATTTAAAGTAGCTTTTTATTTAGTTAAATTTTAATTGGTCAATTATAGTAATTAAAGACTAATTAAGTGGGGCCTTCACAAAAGAGTAATGCTACACCTACAATCTATTTACAACTAAATCTCCTTACAACTTGAATTGATAAAAATCCACTGGAGAAGGAAAAAATAAAAATGAATAATAGTAATTATACCTCCAGTCGGATTTTGCTAGCTCAGGTTATAGGGAGAGTTAGTTGTAAATAGGTTATAGGTGTAATATTATTCTTCACAAAATATGTGTAAGAAATTATGCGGAAACATATGGGACATCGAGATTGATAATTAGTGAAAAGTAAATCACATACACATAAAGAGACGTCCTATTTAACATAGTTCGGCATTGATTGCCTAGGTCTATGAATGGGAAGATAAATTCACTAGATCATAAATATACAAGAGTATAAGAGTTAACATTCCAAACCTCGTCTTCTATCTAATACCCAATATTATAGAACCCTAAAACTATTTTTCATTTCACGTGCTCAACCCGGTGTTGTTTTACCATCTGATCTTTAACAACTCTTCACACATCCCTGCAAAGGTATTTACCTTTGTGTCTAATCCCACTCTTATACCTAAAATTGATTCTCAACTCCTATATTTATAGGTTTACATAGATATCATTTATTCTTAATAGGAGTAGTACTCCTATTTATTTAACAACTCCAGTTGCCTATTCCTTGTACTTTTCCTATTGCCTGTAGAAGTGAACTTGAATTAGGAAATGAGCCACAAATCTCAACAATCTCCACGTTGGCGAGTATTCTATCTAAGCAACAAATATGATGAAAATCACATTCACCATCATTGCATCTATTTAATAGTGCAATTATCAAAACTTCGCCAAAAGTTGTTACTTGAGAATCACTCCACCTACAACATGAAACCATTGTAGCCTATCTCTTTTGTGTGTACTCAGTCTCAAAAAATCTTCTTCTCCTAGTTCACAACTTCGAGCTTTGATACCAATTGAGATTGATAATTAATGAAAAGTAAATCACACACACAAAAAGACACGATATTTGACGTGGTTCGGGATCAATTGCCTATTTCCTTAGATGAGAAGATAAATTCATTAGATTACAAACACCCAAGAGTATAAGAGATAACACACCAAACCTGTTATTCTGCCTTGTACCTAATATTATAGAGCCCTAAAACTATTCCCCATTTCGCTTGCTCAAGCCAGTGTTGTTTTACCATATCTTTCACAACTCTTTACTTACCTTTATGTCTAATTCTACTCTCACACCTCGAATTGATTATCAACTCCTATATTTATAGGTCTATATAGAGATCTTCTATTCTTAATTGGAGTAGGACTCCTATTTATTTAACAATTTTGATTTCCTACTCCTTGTACTTTTCCTATTGATTGTAGAAGTCATCTTGAATTGTGAAATGAGCCACAAATCCCAACAATATGAGACCCTAGGCAACCGCCTCAATTGCCCAGTGGTTAAGCAACCACTAGGCACATTTCAATGTTAATCAGCTCCTTTTATGGATTAATATTCCCTTTGCTTCCCAATATACCTCTTTGTCATTCCATGAAGGATTTGATTTTATGTATTGTGTAATTGTTACATATGATTCTGAATTTATTTCGTTTTGCTCATAGAGATTGGAAAATAAATATTTATCCAATCCCAATGAATTCCAACCACTTGTACAGCCTTAGACAAGAAGAAGTTGCTGCTAAAACAGCCAATGAATCATCTAGTTGCAATAACGGTCTTCTTTGGTTGACAAAAGGCCATGTACATATTTTTTATCCTGTTGCTGATTCTTTTTTCTGTACCTCTTGTTACTTTGTATTTGGTCTTGTTAATATATAAGTGTTAAAAAATGATACTGTTACTGAATGCCAAGAAAGCTATTTGAAGGAAAAGTATATATAGATTTCTCATCCCGCCTGCGCGCGCCGGCCCCCCAACTGTTGGTTTCCTTAAATTGAAATCACTGATAAGAAAATACTTTGAACTGAAAAATCTTGCTGGTGCTGTATTCATACAGTGGTTTATGCTTTAAAAATGTAAATAGACGAAGTCTAAAATGCAGAAGGAAATAAGAAGTCACTAAAATGTTACTCTCCTTGTCTCATGTCTAAACCCGTGTTTTGTATGCCTTTGTTGCAACTTCGACCGACTAGTTCCAGCCCATGTCAAGTGAGGAAGATCTAATACCCCTATAGGAAGCTACTGTAAGATTTGTCGAGACTCCAAAATATGTTATTGCTAACCGGTAATGTTCAAATCTCTTGGGCTATCTGAGTTGATCGAATTTGGACTATAGGGAGTTATCTTTTTTATATTTACCGTTTTTATGATTCTTCATATCATTCCTGGTGGAGTTGTCCGGCTTGCGCAGACTGCTACAACAAGAACCCGAAAAACTGGCATGGCTGGCTTTCGAGTTGAAAGAATTCTATTAAGTCACTTTTGTTCTGTATGTAAGACCTCGAGAATGCTGTAGTTAAATACTCATGCAGTCCTTCTCTCTTGTACTGCTAAGCACATATTTTCTACTAACAGACACAAGTATTTCTTCTCTTTTGCGGGACCACTTCTTGATACTGTCATTACCTTGAAAATATTTTGACTTTATACTGTTTTACAGATTGCTACGAAGTTTGTTCATACGAAGAAATTCATGGATGTAATGACTGGCTCTGGTGATTTAAATGTTTTACAGGTTCTTTAAGTTTCTTTTATGGTTGAGAATGAGAGAATTATTGGAAATTTCAGCAAAATGGATGCCTGGATTGTACTACTTATATGGCCATGACATAACAAGTATTCCACCCAGCGCCTTGAGTGGCTCACGAGCACGCCCTGTGCCTACAGAGAGAGCAAATTTCTTTTACTTAAAAGTGGTAAAAGCAGGCATACTCAAGGTCATCAGTACGGTCGTGCATTGATAAAGAGAGGAATCAAATTTGATATTTATGATGCTTTGATCATTCTTACCTTTTTGCAAGGAAATTTTGACTATATATGCCCCTCAACAAAACAAAACCAAATTCGATCGAAATCTGATCCTTCTTATTCTGTATTCTCGTCTGGAGATGACCATGATGTGATGAAATGGAATTTCTTTCCATTCCAATCCATTAAGGCTCGTCCCGTCTTCCCATGACCGAGCTGGGATCAATTAACTCTTAGGATAGTGGCAGACACCAAGCCATCATTGGATGAGAAAGATCTTTCTTTTTTTTTTTTTTTTTTCCCTATAATTTAAAAGAGATTAGGATTAGGATGAATGTTCGCAACTATGGATTTTCCCCCTTTAACACTCGATATTTTTTTCTTGAGTTTATTCAATTTTAAAAAATTAATTTTTTTTAAATCTATCATTTCTAATGTAATTTTAAAAACAATATAAGTGATTAATAAAATTTAAAAGATCTATCCTTGATTTAATAAAAATAAAGATTAGTAATTTCAAAAAATATTATTAAATAATATTATATAAATTTCTAAAAGAATTTGTTACAATTTTATTATTACGTTGTATCTTTAATATATAATATTTCAATCTATTACTTTTTCTCTTTCATGGGTTTTTTTTAATTATGAAAAAAATCAATTAAGAAATAAATAATTAAAATGTTTAATTATAAGGTATACTCGGAAAATATTTGTTATGAATAAAATTTTGGTCCAAATAATACGATACCAAACCGGTAAAAAATCACTACAAGATGTGGGATTGGCTCTAGTATAACTAATGTACCATACATCAATTTTTAAAAATTGTATAAAAATCGTAAATAGATATATAAAAATTGTAAATCAGTAAATAAATTGTATTACAATTTTTATATATCAATTTATAACTTTTATATATCAATTTACAATTTTTATATACTTATTTATAATTTATATACGTGATTTTTGTTGGACCGATACAACTATTATACTGTAGCCTAGTCAGTCCCCAAAAGATGTATGACTAGCAACTTAACAACAAAATTAAATTAATTAATTAATAATTATAAAATGGATAACTCGGTCGAATTAAATAAAGCCACGTGTACAAAAGCAAATATCTATCAATAAATCAAAGCCGAATCCGATCCTCCGAAAATTTCGCCATCCATTTCAGAATCGAACCAGATTCAAACCCGAACCCGAACTCCAACCAGCTCTTTCTTCCATTCCAGTCCACGCTCAATTCATTCATTTCCGTCTCTTCTACGATCCATCGCCCGGCATTTCGCATTTGGTTTCATATCATTTGGATTTCGTGTACGGCTCTGATCTCTCTCTCTCTCTCTATCTCTCGTGTTCCTCTACACTTTGATCTTCTGTTTGTTGATTGATCTGATCTGATCTTGTGAATTGTGGTTGGTATTGATGATCTGTCTGTTTGGCTGATAAGTTTGTTTTGTGAATGTTGTTTGAAGGCACAGTAAAAGCAAAGCAAAGCAAAAAAATGGAAGGAACAGTTTTTACTCCTTCATTGGAAGGGATGAAGCATGTCAAGTCTGAACAAGGAGAAATGCTCACCAAG
This sequence comes from Boswellia sacra, assembly GCA_013180625.2. NCBI lineage: Eukaryota > Viridiplantae > Streptophyta > Magnoliopsida > Sapindales > Burseraceae > Boswellia > Boswellia sacra. The sequence goes on along the minus strand of SNVD02015220.1, from coordinate 35,061 downwards.
CCTTTCTTGGAGGTTTGCAAGATGATCTTGCCAGTTATAGGTGCTCTCTTTCTTCTTCACAACATTCAGTTACTCAAGTCAAAATGAAATTTTTGTAGTTGCTAATTATGAAGCATTCAAGTGATCTTATTTTTATGTTGTTAGTTACTTAATTTTAAAGCATTTAAGTGATATTTTATTTATATGCTATTAGCTTTGACGTTGTTGAATTGTGCTGACTGTGTTTGTAATTTTTATGCGGTCTGTCAAGTTGCTCAAGGCTTTTATCATATGAGCAAATTAATTCCTGATTTAGTGTAACGTCACTTAGAAACCGCCAAATGGAAGTTTGCAAGTGTTACTGGATCTGCATTTCGCTTGCCACTGCTACTTCTTTTTATCTTCATAAGTTCCGTCTTTAATCATGTTCATTTAGATTTTGTGTTTGTACTAATTCTCAGAAAGATGAGTTTTTGCTTCTTTAATCGAATTCACCACTTTAATTTTTGTCATGTGATATGGATGGATAAAATGAATATACATATATTTTTTAATTTTATATTTAAATTGAAGTCTTCTGTCATATCGGATGTCAGATAAGTTTGGAGCTGCCCTTGCCCTTGTAAAGTCGGATATTGGCGGTAATATAACGGTATGTTTTCCTCTCATGCATTACCCACACACTTTTTCTCTGGGTTGACATGATTTATTTATCTTGTTTGTACATGTGCTTTTATGTCCTGCAATTTACCTTTATACTGTGTTCTTGTGGACTGAGATTTATTTTTCTTATTGAGGCTGTGGCAAATATTGCTGTGGGATATATGTGCTTTGGCATTTGTATAGCTTAATTTATTGGGAAAAAAAAAATCATGTTGGTTAATTTTGTATGATTTTTGTGAATGAATGCTAATTTGCACCTTTTGGATCGATTCAATGAAAATGTCTTGCACTCCCAGCTGCACTTTTTTCCCATTTAAAGTATTATCTTACATATTTTGTAGTTGACCCATGTAATTCTGAAACTTTTTTTTTTATCTTGTAGAGATTGGAAAATAAATATTTATCCAATCCCACTGAATTCAACAACTTGTACAGCATGGTACAAGCAGAAGTTACAGCTAAAACAGCCAAAGGGTCTTCGAGTTGTACCAACGGTCTTCTTTGGTTGACGAGGTACATATCATATTCTGTGCACAATTCTTTTTCTGCACCACTTTTTACTTTGTGTTTGGTCTTGTTAATGCATAATTTCTTACTTCTTCTTGTTTATATTTATAATTTATTATGGATTTTCTTTTCCTTTACAGATGTGGTGATAAGTAATATGTCATTGCCCCTCTTTTTTCTGTGGTTTGTTTTTCCATCAAATGAATTCATAAACCAGAAAACAAGATTCATAGACAAGAAAATGCTTTGAACTGAAAATCTCACTGGCTCAGTGATCAACCATGGTTTTATGATCGTTAAAAATGTATGTAAGATGAATTTGTAAGATGAAAGAGTGGAATGAGAAGTTACTAACATGCTCCTCCTCCTCTCTCATGTCTATACTCCTGTCTATGCCTTTTTATACCTTGGACTCACTAGTCTCCAGCTCATGTCAAGATGGGGCTTTAGTTTTACTTTGGAAAGGTACTGTAAGAATTGTTGAGACTCCAAAATATCCTATTTCTAACATGTAATGTGAACCACCTCTTGTGCTATCTGAGTTGAATTGGACTATAGTCAATTATCTTTTTTATTTAAGTTTTGAATTTTGATGACTTTTCAGAGCAATGGATTTCCTGGTGGAATTGTTTCGCAACTTACTTGCACATCCGGACTGGACAATGACACAGGCTTGTACAGACTCCTACAACAAGACCCTGAAAAAATGGCATGGCTGGCTCGCAAGTTCTAGTTTTACTGTAATTCTATGCCTCCTTGAATCCTGTATACTTTATAAATGGATAGAATTTTATGCACTATTCTAAGTAAGATTATTGAAGTCATATGCTAATATTTCCCGTAATTTAGTATTTCCTCTTCAAATGTGTATTAGTAACTTATTTACTTTATTTGATATTCTTCCTATTAATTATAAATCTAATATAATTTTCCACAACATTAAACTACTAAACCTTTTTTTTTTAATTTTTTCCTATTGTCCTTGTCTAGTGTGGTTACCTTCCCTAGGTTTTTCGCTTTCGTCGTAGTCAGCTATTCCACTAGGTAACTATCTCTTTGTAATTTATTATAGTTTTTTTTAAACAGTTTCTTACGTAAACTACTAATCTTTACTATCTATCAAATATACACATAGGTTTACCCTATCTTGCTTCAAATGAATTCATGTCAAAGTCAATGGATGACTAAATAGGGCATGATGCTTGACATGGAGGATTTTCTTTTGAAAAAAAATTTCCTGCTCTTACTCATTTTGAGCATGAAAGAAATTTTTTTTAATTATAAGCATTAGTCACTTTGTCCTCAAGTGCAGAAGTCAAATACTAATGGCTAATAGTCCTTTAAATCTTGTGGTTTGTTAAAACTCATACTTAAAATTACCGGACACAAGTATATCTTTATCTTTTATGGGATCACTTATTGTTACTACACTACTTTTAGGACCTTTTGACTTGATACTGTTTTACAGGTTGCTATGAAGCTTGCACCAGATAGGAAGAAGTTCATGGAAGTAATATCTGGCTCTGGTGATGTAAATGCTGATATGGAGAAATTTTGTGCAACTTTTTCTCCATTACTTGAAGAGAACCACAAGTTTCTGGTAAGATATCTCCATTTTCCGAATGATTTGGTTTGAAATGCTCTAGGAATGCTGTATTTGACTTAACATTTGTAACTTAATGGAAATAAGGTGATTTAGAGGACATTAGGGTTTATGTCATACTGTTCCTATTATAAGATTCTGATTGTGGTTAAGATTTTGTGTCATCCTATTAGGATTGAAAAATGTGTGTTTGTGATGTATCAAATGTGTTTGAATTTGCAAAACGGCTAATGTGCTCCTGCATAAAGAAAAATAACAACGATAAAAGGTAATGAAACAGTGAAATTTGGATTTTGGAGTGGAAAGTCAAGAATAGCTGGAACAGAGTTTCCTTTGTGATGAGAAACTCACGAGACAAGGCTGATATATACTGGCATGAAGTCCTTTTTTATATTGATTCTGTGATGGCGCTATCTAACTATGTAATTAGTGTCTGATGAAATATCCTTTTGCTTATGCAGGCCAGTGTTGGCATGGATGATCTGAAAGTTTCATGATGGAACAATCCTCCTGTTTAGTACTGGTTGCTTCAATGTATCTTTTTCATTGGCAATCTTCTTCTCGTTTTAGTTTCTGGACTATGTCCATTTCCTTCGGAACTCGAGACAAATTATCAGCTATCCAGATATACAATATTTTGGCCTTCTACTAACTTATTTCAGTTCAATTTTTACTTGGTACTTCGATTGAAATACTAGTTGATGTATGTTTGGTGTTGGACTGCCACATATTCTTCATTTTTTGTGGTTTTAATCTTGATGGGGGGTTTTTCATCCCAATCTAAGCTTTATAGGCTCCCTGAATTACTGTGACAGTAATTTACAGTTTTGGTAAGTTTCTAAACGTGTAAATAAATGTGGGGAAAATGTTACAAACTACCCCTAAATTTTACAAAATTATCATGTAAAAACGTATTGTCACGTTGTTTAAATAACAACTCTACCTTTTTAAAAATTCATCATGAAACACTTTTCTGTTACTTTGAGCGTTAGCTTTCGTCTAAAACCTCTTCAAATATCAAAAAACCCTTAACCCAAGTCATAAAATAAATAAATTAATTAAAAAATAACAAATAATCACAAATAGACCTCCAAAGACAGTAAGCTCAGTCACCACCCCTAAAAATATCCTACCACCACCTTCACAAATTGAAAATCCACCCATACCCCCACCATCAGCATCCAGCAACACCAGTAATCAATAACTTTACCACCACCAGTAATCAATAACTTTACCACCGCCATTGGATAACCCAAATAACAATAGTAATAACTTATTCAATACAATACACAAATATGATCAATTCCTTTTTTTATTTTTATCTTTTAATTTAATTTTGTCAAAAAAAAATTTTAATTTAACAAAGCCTTATAATCATGCTCCTCCAATCTTTATTGCTTTGTTTAATGTAGACAAAATTTATTATCAATTGTAATACTGATTTTACGAAATTAAAATAAAAAAACAAATATGAAACCTATCTAATTTGGGACTCTTTTTTTTCTTTTTTTTTTAAATAATAAAATTAAAAATCCCGCCAAACGTCTGCCGCGATCCACCATCGGCCATCGTCAAAGTAGCGCGTCCACGAACACCACCATCACCTCTAGACTCGTTGTGGCCATCTCTCTTCATATTCGTCGACGTCTCCTTCGTTCCAAGCTTCGATCGATGTAGATCTAGCGGTGGAAATTTCAACCGAAGCTTTCACAGTTAGATCTCAGTCGATCAGAGCTTGAAACGAAGGAGAAGCCGATGGATTTGAAGAGAGCTAGCCACGATGGGTCCGGAGGTGGTGGCGGTGTTCGTGGATGCACGAATTCGACGGTGGTTGGCAGTGGACGTCGGCGACTATGGCAGCTCATTCCGGCCATTTGTGTATTTTTCATAAAATATATTTTAAAAAATAATTTTAAATTTATTTTAATTTATTTAAATACGTAGTTTAAATAATTAAATTAATTTTGAATAAAAATTAAATAAATTTATGTTTTAAAAATAGTTATGTAATAATATAGTTTAGTCCTATATTATACGAAATATAAAACAGTACAATATTTAGTTCAATCTTATATTACATCAAATATAAAATAATGCTATATACAATCCAATCTTATATTATAGTTCTAATCCAATTCAGTCCCAATCCAGGTTCTAATCATAATTCAGTCTAATCGCGGCTCCCAGGGGCCTGAAAGCTTCATTAGATGTTATTTTGTCTCTCATAAACAATGTGCAATAAATATATTTTTGGTTCAAATCTAATTAAATGTTTCCACTAGCTTGATGGCGGAAGGCGAGCTCAGCGTTTTTAGTGGTCTAGGTTCAAATCTTGTCACTTGCAAATTTCAATTTATTTTCTATATTATTCACTGTCACAAAATGATAATTATAACCTTCGACATTCAAGTTATTTACATATACTTAACGATTAAATTAACAGAAGGGTAGTTCATGATGAGGTTGTCATTTATATAAATTGACAAAGGCTTTTTTACGTGATAATTTTGTAAAAATATAGGTGTAGTTTGTGATATTATCCCAATAAATGTGAGTTGATAAAGTTCTATATTTTCTGACGATGATACAACTTAAAGGCATAGGGGATTCGTCATTGGCAAATGAAAAATCGTAAAACCACATTTTTGGAAGAATATAAAAAGAAAAAAAAAGGAAAGATTTAAGCTCGAATTAATTTGCTAGAAAAAGCGAATAGTGCATATGTTTCATTTAGTTGAATAAAATTTTTTGTTTATGTATTATGAAAATTGTTTTCAGAAAGTCTATATTTACTAATACATTTAAATCAATATCAATTATCTATCATTTTCATAATTAAGAAAATTAAAATCAATCACATATTTTTCCTAAATTAAAAAAAAAATTCAAAATACACAAACCTAAAAATATGTAAACAAACACAACTTAAACGTATGTAAATTGAAATAGAGTACTTCTATTCAACTCTTATTTTTTATTTCATTAGTCCCTACCTCAAAATTAAATAAGGACATAATTGTAATAAAAATACAATAAATAAGATAATTAATGTTGAGTTTATGAATTTAGTAAAAACTCTCAATTTCTTTTTATCTATCTCAATCATATTTTCTTGTTTTCTCTCCAACACTATCAATGACCGACATCATCTCTCTCTCACGCCGCCCAGCTTTCTCTCTCTTATTTTTATTTTTTTCTTCTCAAATTAATTATAAATTTATTTATCTTTCTTTCTTTTTAAATTTCATTTAATCACATAACCCTAGATGGAATGGATATCAAATCATCATTTTTTCTCTCTCTCTCGATCAAAAATCATAACTAAGAAATATTTGATTGATTTTTTTTTATATATGAACATGGAAATTTTAATTATATATAAAGAGACAATTGATTATCATTACAACTATTACTTTTTTTAATATATTATTGATAATATTGTTTAAAAGATAAAAAAAATTAAATACTATGAAGATTAAATAATAATTTAATTAAAAATTAAATGATAATTTAATTAAACTTGTATCAAATAAGAAGTGGAGGCTAATGAGATAAATGGTTTAATTAAAAATTAAATAATAATTAAATAAGCTCACCATAAATGTATTTAAAATTGAATTTGAGGTTGATGGAAAATTTTGTAAATTATAATTTTACCTTGTTAAATCAGAGGTGGAGGTTAATGAGTGGTCCGAAATTGCTATATAATGGGCTTCGGTTGGATAACATAGGGCATGATAGATACAGATCCGTCTAAGTTATTTTAAATTTATATTTTATCTAAATTAAAAATATAAAAATTATATACAAAAATAAAAAATTTATCTCATCTAAATTAAAAAATCAAACATAAAAATTAATTAAAAACCGATCAACAAACAATCATTAAAACTCAAAAGTCAATATAAATAATGTTTAAAATATGGCTTCTAATTTTTTTAATACATAATTTGTAGAATTATATAAGATCAGAGATATTATGAAGTTCTAAAAATAATCTTATAAATTAAACAGAATCTCTAACTCTAACTTTCAATAAATCTATGGGTACACTATCATATGGTCAATTAGCTCGACCAAGGTAACAAATATCTATTCCGAACCGGCCCTTAACAATCACCAAGGTTGGCCTTGCCCCATCGTATCACCACGACTCGTGATTGGGTTGGGACAAGTTACTATCTCGGTTATATCATCCTTTGCAAAGCTTAAGTGAGTTCACTGTTCAAGCATTCTTAAATAAAATCAAAATTTAGTTAAGATTATACGAAAATGAATATTTGTTACCTAGATCGAAAAAAAGGGATTTATTTCAAACAATGGACATTTAAGAACTCTAAAAGTAATCCTGTTGACATAGGTGATGAGACCATTGTAATCCCACTATCTAATTTCTCGTTTCTTATAGCAAAGGATTGCAGCATCTTCATTAGTTGCAAGTTGTTTTAATTAACTGATCAAACTGTGTGTCGCAATCACAAGTCTCCTGGCTAATACAAAAATCTTTTTATTTATTTAAAAGAAAAAGAGAGTAGGGGAGGTGGGAAGATATGACAATCTTACAAAAGACGAGTGATGTAATAATAGGCATCTACCTGTTACAGCTAAACATTCCCGGATTGCCTAACCGCCAGACATCATTTCCTAACCGTTTTTCCCGCGCTTTCGTTAAAATTAATACAAATTTAGCCTATCATGTTGGGATTTTTATTTTTACTTTTAGTTTTGTCTCCCCTGATTTTACCTGAAAATTTCATCATCTACTGGTTTCCATAGACTGTTAATTGCAACGGACGCCGTGTTCTTTGCCCCATCAAACCAAACCAAACAAAACAAAAATCATTTCACGTTCCAGATTTTGTTGATTTTTTGTTTGTTCTGAGAGAAAATTCATTGTTCAGTTGCATGAATGAAGAATATGTCGCTATGAAATTCACATCATGTTTGTGCAACTGATTTTTTTGGGTGAGATTGGAAAATTTTTTATTGTGAATTCTTCTCCAGAGAAAGTGGCAACATCATGACCATGGCATTTTCTTCGCTTCTGCTCTAGAGGTGTTATAGATTTCTGTTTATCTTCATCAATTCATCTCCTATGGTGTGCCATCTCCGTTGGAAGTTTCTCTTTTTTTTTTTTTTTTTCCTTCTTTTTGGACAAAAAATTGAATATTGAAAATTTACACGAGGAAATTAAGGTTTTTGTTTTTTGGGTGGTGGGGTGGCTTTCCCTATGGAAATCTAACTTTCTTCATGATGTTAAATGGAACTTGAGCAAACAAGTCTTCAAACTTTTGACAAGAATAATGTGATTGATATGATACTACTTGTGAAACCATATTGTATGGCACAAAAACCATTTTCTCATCATATTCATGCTCCTCTCTCTCTCTTTTCTCCTAGTTTATGAGCTTTCTGAACTTTTTATTCTTGACTTTGTTGTATCGCAGTTAAACAGGCACCAGCAACTTGAGAAGGAAGGTTTCTGGTGCATATAGCCAACATGACCGGGACGCTTAAGGGCCTCTTCAAAGGACTAAGATACTTCTCCCAAATATTTGGTATATACAATTTTGATTTTCTTTACTACATAATGTTGTGCCTCATTTTGAATTCTCCTCTCAATGAAGGCCTAAAAAGATGCCGAGTAAGATTTTATGCCCTGGGTAACAATTTTGCAGATTCAAAGGAACAAGAAATGCAAATTGGTGTCCCCACGGATGTAAAGCATGTTGCTCATATTGGATGGGATGGTACATCGTCCAATCCGCCGAGCTGGGTATGCATTCACTTCCCTTTGCATTGTCTCTGATAATTTATACTCGAAACGTGTAAATTATTCATTTTCCCTTTTTCTTTTTCGCTTTGTACTCAAACGTGTAAAAAAGCAGCATCAATTATTCATTGTACTTTCTGCAACTTACCAAGAGGATCAGCTTTTCCCAATCTCACCATCGGTTTCTAAATTCTGACATAATAATAAAATATTACAAAACAAACACTTTGGTGTCACATTTGAAAGAAGCGCTAGAGAGGACATTGTGTTATTACTGCATTTTCTTATCAGGGTTGTGCATATACCATGATTATAGTTACCAGAATTCTCATATTTGTGCAGATGGATGGGTTTAAATCTGTTCCAGAAATCGCGAATGAACCATCGAATCCTCTCAAAGAATCAAAGAAAACCGCTAAAAAATTGGCATCAGAAGGTTTGCTTGTTTGGCTCCATTGATCGAGTCAACAATAGTTTCATTTTCTTTGCCTCAATGTTAACACAAGTCACTCTAATTGCTGCAGGAACTCAAGATTCAACGAATGATAAACCAAAGAATAAGATGAGGCGCAAAACAGCTACGGGCAATGAATCACCCATAAATTCACCAAAGCACCGATCAGATGGAACAAAGCAACCTAGGCATCATTCCACTTCAAACAGTACATTGGATTCCTCAAAAGGGAATCAGAAGTTAAATCTTAGCATTGAGTCATCCTCTCCTAATCCTAACGGCATTCCAAAACAATCTCGCCGGAAAAAAGTAAAGGCAACCTGTGATAGGTCAAGCAAATCATCCGGGTGCCATCTCAGGACAGAGAATGAAGGACAAAGAAGAACAGATTAGTTTAGTTTCAGAAGAAAATGAAGAAGAGAAGGGATGAGATAGAAGTTCAGGAGGAATCTAGTTGTTTGCAAATTAAAACTGTAACATAATCTGACGTATGAAGGCGTAATTATAATCGATTTCGATTTCCATTATACAGATTTTAACTTCGTTTTTCTTTTTACTTTTAAACAAATAACATAACCTGAAAGTTGAAACCTATTATCGTTCATGTCACTCAGTACACTCCAGGATCCTATATCCCAGTTGATCAAATCATTCCCTGCAGAAGTATAAGCCAGAACAGATTCCAAATTCACTACACCTCTCATATCAGCGAGAGTTTTCAACAATTTTCCATGCTCCATTGGCAAGGAACTTTGTTTCAAGTACATTATACTGTAATCATAGACCAACATAAGAACTCAGAAGCACACTGAAGAATGCAAGTTTGAGCTTCAAAGCCAGTTCCACAAGCTCAACACTTTAAAAAAAATCATAATATCCTACATTATTTTTTACCCAATCCCCATGGCATTATCCCGAGAGATTTGTTCCCCTACCATAATAAGAAAAAAGCCTTTCGAATAGTTAAAAAAAAAGAAAGAAAGAAAGAAAGAAAAAGGGGAAAATTTGAACTCTCATTTGCGAGTTCATGCAGAGTTAACAGTCATGAAAGTCGCCACAGGCAAAAGGAAAGTCCGATCTGATCTTACAAAAGACAAACATATATTGTTACTTTAGTTTTGTTAAGATTTCTATGGTTCAAAGCATTGGATTACATGGGTTTCATATCATCAGTTCAACATCAGTGCGACTCTGAATCTTGGGACAAAAATTAGTGACCTTTCCTCTAACATGAATTCCCAGATAATTTGAGACATAATAACAATTTCCCCTCATAAGGATGTTTGCGAAGTTAAAGAGAAATCTTTGAAACAAAACTTGAATTAGTGAAATTTTCATTGTAATGAAAATTTTTGCAAATTTTAAAATCATGATTATCTACATGTATTTAGACTATAATGTAATAAAAGTCGATGATATCCTTTAACACTTCTAAACAATTGATAAAAGTAGAGAGAGAAAATGGTTTTAGAAGAAAAGTAAAATGAATCAACATGGACAACAAGTGCTACGGCCCAAGTAAATTAAATGAACTAAAGAACTCAAATAAAAAATGCATGCCAAAATGTTCAAGCCAAAGCAGTTAATTCTATATACCATTTATATTTACTCCCTCTATAGATCATGCCAAAACATGTGAACCATCCAAAAGACAGCAATAGAAGAAAAGGAACTTAAAGAAACCTTTTCCTTCAAGTATCTATCTTATAGGTTTCACAAGTGCAAAATGTTACTTGAATCCAAGCAAAGTAACCAACCACATAGAAAACATTAAAGTGATATTTAAAGCCATTCAAAACACCACGCTCACACTTGAACTCAAAGCAATACCATAATCTGCCAGTGAACGCTCATCCTTTAATGGAGCTTGACGAAATAATACTTCCTTTACTGGAGCTCGCAGTTTATCGTGAGCCATTCTCTTCAGATCAGAAATGGTAGTAGATTCTGACAAATTAGGATTAATGAGAGTTAATTTCATCTCATAGATCCGTGATGAGGGAGCAATAACCATGTGGAGAGTGGAGTGCTTTTGTATGTTGTAGGTTGCCAGATCAAAGTCATCCTCTAGCCGTTTTCCAGCAAATACAATACTGTGAAGATTACAAGGTATCTTCAGTTTGTCAAAAATCTTGTCTTTCACATCTTTGATTGTATTAGATGGCTGCACATAGAGTGTTATTGTTTTCCCACTCCAAGTCTTGACAAATATCTGAAATGGAGGAGGCAAAATCTCCAAGATGTATTTTTCTTTGATACCATAACAAGCCAAGGTCTTCTGATCCTCAAGCTTTTTTCCCACCAGAAATACATTGTAGTTGTTGACTGAGACACTTATCATACCCCCAACCATTGTTTTGACATCATAAACCGTGAACAAAGGTTTCACTCTGAGTCTCAGAGTCTGTTCAGTTGGTGTTCTAACAAATATCACAATAGAAGGAGGCAACATCTCCAACATGCTCTCTTCTTTAAGGTCATAAAAGGCCAAGGTCTTGCAATCCTCAAGCTCCTTTCCAGCATGGATCATAATCTGACTACTCACTGGAACACCTAACATGCTCCCAAGAATAGCTTTTACATCATTAACAGTAAACAAAGCTTCAACTTTGAGTTTCAAAACATCTCCAGTTGGCACTTTTACAGAAATTGATAGCACATGTTTCGGACAGAAGACCAAATGAAGAGTTGACTCACTCTTTATGTTCAGGGAGGCAAGAGTCCTACCCTCTTCAAGTAGTTTTCCATCAGAGACAAGAGTGAATTGATCTGATTGAATCCCCTCCTTCACCTGAATCAAAGATTTGATGGTTTGGACAGTATGATGAGGCATTGCTTCCACCACAATGGTTTTCTGGCTCAACGGTATTTTCACAAATAAATTCATTCTCACATGATTCTGGACAATAAGATGGAGAGTGGAGTCCTTTTGAATACCATAATCAACTAGCCTCTGGCCATCCTTAAGCCGATCGCCAGCAAAGAAAATATCCTGAATATCTTCTGAAATCCCTTCCATCCCATGTAAGAGAGCTTTGAGGTTTTTAATCCCATCAGATTTCTTAACTTTTAGAGCCACTGTTTTCATGATCTTCAAGTATACATTTATCTGAAGGCGAAAAATAAAAATAAAAAAGGAAAGCCAAAAAAATTACTAAAGATTATAGCAGTACAAAAATACAAAATTCTGATTCATATAGCAAGCAGAGGGTAAACAGTCTGTACATCTTTTTTAATTTTATTTTATTTTTCATAGACAGAAGCAATTGATTGATTGGAGAAAGAAATTTCAGTAAAATCAACGACGTGCAGAACAGAGCATAGCCTATTATGTTGACAGTGTTGTGAGATACATTTCTCACTAAGTCCTGGTCAATACATCCCCAATGCAGTAACATAACAGTTTTACCTTACAAAGTTAAGATGCTTTTTATCGCTGCAGGCAATAACATGCATTACAATCATTGTGTGGCAAAGAAAATCAGCAATCCTTCATATATATGCTGAAAGATCAGCCCATAAACATCCAACTTACGTAAGTCCTACTGTGTACTCTAGAGAAAACATAAAGCTGAAAAATACATGAATTATAAGTTCAGAGGTCTGGAGTAAAAGCAACAAAATGCCTTTATCAAAACTGGATTTGAAGGCACCATTTGCACTGAAGTCAAAAAAAAAAAAAAAAAAATAAAAAAAAATAAAGTGAAACACTCGAAAAGTGAACAATCTTGTCCACAGCTAAAAGTGGTTCTAAGATAATTCAATGCTCCTAATCTTAGCAAAAGTCTATAATTTTCCAACATTTTGATGCATTAACTACAGAACACTTCAAAGATAATGAAAATCGAAACACAAAATAAAATAGCAAAAGTAGCGCAGAAAGGTAAAATGCCAAGAGAGTAACCTTTATCCCTTCATATCTCTAGTTAATTCTTCGATTGAGAAAATAACTAACAACAAAAGGAAGTAGTAAAGCTCCAAAAACACCAACTACTTTAACATGATAAAAATGAAACCACTATTGGCAAAATTGCAACCTCAAATCTAGTTGAACGGTTCTCTGCCTTACGAAATGAACCAGACAAAAGTAACTCAACTTCTTTTGAAGTTTAAAAGTATGGCAATGGCAACCAGATATTCACATATTTCAAAACCTTAACATAAAGGCCTAAGATTAAAGTTTTCTGACTACCTATCACACCATGCATTGGAAAATTATACACCATAATTAAAAATAAATAAATAAATAAAGGAAAGAGGAATGAAGGTCCAATTAGGCACTGGTACCATGCATTTATTTGTTAGAAAAAACTCTCCCGTTTATAAAATTTAAAAAGTTTCTCTTCAAGATAAAAAGGGAATGCTTCTCCAACAAAATTTCCTGAAATTGGAGGAATTAACGATACAGCAAAACAAGCAGCAATGGAATATATTTTAACCAAATCCATTACATTCCCAATTCTGTACAGCAACTATGTCTGGGTGGAATGCAGAGACAATATATATAACAAAACGACCCAAGAACAAAATAGTTAATTCTACCTCTAAATCACACCCATCGTCAACAGAATCTAAATCAGACTAAAACAGGGTAATTCATTAAATAAACTCCACCACATTTTAACAATTTTTTAAAATTACTGTTTGATACTGTTACGTTTATCATCTTTTCTTCCTCACGCCGCGCCCCCGCCCCTCCCCCCCCCCGGCCGCGCCCCTCTCCCCCCGGGGGGGCGCGGCGCCCAGCAACCAAACACTGAATAGTGAATACCCATTTTCAAAATAATAATAAAAAAAACCCTGAAAAATGTTATAATCAAGGAACAGAAAAATTGAAAATTTTGTTGAAATACAAAAGGAGATGAGGATGTAAGTATAAACCTCTTCGTCAGAGCAATCGGATTGAGCTCTGAAGGATGCCATGGAGAATGATTAATGAACCCTAAAATCGGATTTAATTTATTTTATTGAAAAAAAAAAATCAAAAGGAGGAGCAGAGGAATTGGCGAGGAGAATGGAGAACAGAACAGAGTCAACTGTCAACTCCACACTGCTTTTAAGACATTATTACCTTCTCCGAGAAGTTGGCGAACTTAAACCACCCTTCTAGGCTTACGTGGACATGCCTCAGTTATTCACTTTTTTTTTTTTATTTTATAATAGGGATAGTTTGATGGGTGACCTTGAGAAAAATAGTGGGTTATTTTTTTTAATAATCCCTCTTGGGGTTATTTTTTTAAATATGATCCTTTTTTTGTATTTGAGCAAATGTAATCTTTTTTGAACATAAAAATTCTAGATTATCTTTGTTAGTAATTATGAAAAGAGGTGTTGCAATACAAATACTTACACTCTAACTCTCCAAATACTCACACCCCAAAACGCCAAACTCAAAAGTTTCTCATAAAAGGAATGTGAAGCCTGAAGATTAAAATCAAGGAAGTTGATTGCTAAGTCAACATTAAAAAAGTCAAGGTAACACTTAAAGCCTTATTCATGGTGTTGATAACTATTGTTATCTAAAGTTAGGTTTGGATTTATACTTTAAATTTGTTTTTTCCATTGTTTAGGTTTGATATCTATTAATGTGGACCATGTTTAAGAAAAATAAGTGTTGAAATTGTGGTTTTTTGGTGTAAAAATGATTTACAGGACTCTTTTCTTCAAACATTCATGCTGCACGACTCTTTTCTCCAAACAATCATGCTGCACGACTCTTTTCTCCAAACAGTCGTGCGACACGACTCTTTTCTCTAAACAGTTATGCTGCACGACAATTTTTGTAAAGTAGTTGTACAACTTTTTAAGTTTAGAGAAAAAGGGTAATTTGTGATATCATGCATATTTACTTCAATTTTCCTACGTTATAACATGTTTAATTCCCTTATGAAACCATTGTTACAATTTTTACCAATACAAATATTCTTATATATTTAGAATTTGAATTAATTGTGTTGTTTTCTATTTGCTTTGCGGGCTTCAGTAAATGGATAATGTTCGTTTTTCTATTGTGTATAATGGTGAATGGGTGTTGATTGGCAGATAATATTTTTTCAATGATCGTAGAAGCAAATGTGTGACTTTGCCTATATCAACAACCTATTAAGAGTTAGTTCGTAAAGTTTCTGAAGTCACCAATAAATCGTTAGCGGAAAACACCTTTTCATTGCAATATGTGTTAAGGGCACATATTCCACTTCCTCCGTCAATAGTAGAATGAGATGATGATTTAAAATATTTCTTAAAAGAAAACCTCAATGTGGAATCTTCAAATAGGATCCCCTTATGCACAATTGTTGAACTCCACTCATATGAAATTGATATTTAAAATGGTATAGGTTCGAAGGAGGGTAGTAACCAATTTCCTATCGGTGTTCCCTCAACATATCCAAAAGAACGTTTTCATGCAATTCCATCCATTATTAATGAAGATGATATGTTGGAAGAACCATTAGTTAATAATGATCTTGATGCTAGTCACGTGGATCATTTACAAAATTTTGATCATATCCAATCACCAGAATTGCCTTTATGTGATATTTCTCAATCAAATCGTGAAGGTTATTTTCCTAGAGGTAATGGGCTTTCAACTAATCATGATTTGAAGAGTAATTCAAATTCATTTGCAACTTCTAATGTTGGGTCATCATCTAGACTTTATAATAGTAACATTGATGTATATGTAAGAGTGATGTTCAAGAATAAGAGTGATTTGCAAAACAAGATTAGCATTTTAGCAGTGCGAAAGAACTTTCAGTTTAGGGTAAAAAAGTCCAGTAAAACCCTTTACAAGATAGCATGTATAGATTAATTTTGCATGTGGCGACTTCGTACTATGAAACTTAAGAATTGTGATCTTTTTAAGGTAACAAATTTTTGTGACACACATTCATGTGCTCTTAACATTTTTGAGCGAGATCTAATGATATAGATATTCATGATGTGACACACAAAGTTAATTGCTATGGATATTCATGAGAAGTACAATGATATTAGAGTAATTTATAGACCTAATGATATTAGACATGATGTAGCAAAAAAGTTTGGAATTCATATTTCTTATGGAAAGGCATGGCGAGCGCAAGGCATGTGTTAGAGTTGGTTCGGGTTTCACCAGAAGATTCATTCAAGTTATTGCCAAGATATTGTCATATGTTAGAAAAGCATAATCACGACACTATCACTCATATACATATTGATCCACATGACCATTTCTTATATTTCTTTTTTGCATTGGGTGCTTCCATAACTAGCTTTAGAACTTGTACAAGGCATGTTGTTGCTGTAGATGAGACTTTTTTGAAGGGCAAATATAGAGGCACCTTGCTTGTGGCTACATGCATGGATGGTAATAGTCAAATTTATCCTTTGGCATTGGCGTTGTCGACTCCAAAAATGATGCATCGTAGTAATGGTTTTTAATGAAATTGAAGGATGCTGTTGATACTATTGAAGATTTTGTGATAATCTCTGATCGTCATAAAAGCATAGGCAAGGCGGTGGGTAAAGTGTTTCCTAATCCTCAACATGGCGCTTGTGTGTATCATATTTCACAAATGATTAGGGCCAAATTCAAAGGTGTAGTTATAAGTGATATTTTCTTTACAGCTAGCAAAGTTTATCGTCAATGTGAGTTTGAAGAGCTCATGCAACAAATTAATGGTATCGATCACTATACTGCACACTATCTACACGAAACTAGGTATGCCAAGTGGGCTTGTTCACATTTTGATGGCAGAAGGTATAGTCTTTTGACAACCAATATTGCAGAGTACCTGAATGGTGTTCTTAAGGAATCACGAGAGTTTCCCATTGTGAAGCTAGTGGATCATATTATACAGAGGTGTTACAAAAATGGTTTTGTGCACGTAGGGAGGAGGTAATTAACATGACAACTTCACTAACAACATGGGCTGAAAAACAATTGAAGAATAGGCATGAGGAAGGCCTTTCTTATAGAGTAGTACCATTTGGCCTACACGAGTTTACTGTTAAAGATGGATATTTAGATGGTCATATAGACTTGCATGCAAGAACATGTAGCTACTGAGAATTCCAGGTTGAGCAGTTACCATGCAAACATGTTATTGCAGTGTGTAGAGTTTGCAACTTATCAATCTATACTTTTTGTCATCTCTTTTATAAGTCTAAAGTCCTACTAGCTGCATATGCAGAGGCTATCTATCATGTTGATTTGTTAGAACAGTGGGACATCCCAGATGAAGTTGAGGCGCGTATAATATTTCCCTAACAAAGTGTCACGGACGAGGTCAACAAAAGAATAATCGAATTCCGTTGTTGGGTGAAGAAAGGACATTACATAAATGTAAGAGGTGTGGTGGCACAAGTCATAATCGGAAGGCGTGCCGTTCGATGAATCTACTGTCAACCCAAAGAAATCAGGAGGCTCCATCAAATGGTACTAGTAGTATACATTTATTGTCTAAATATTGTCTTTATAATGAGTTATCATACTCACTATGTTTATAACTAACAATTGCTCATTTATTTTGGTTATTTTAGGTCAAAATATATGATCTCCTACATAAAGGTAGAAGAGCTTGGGCTTTGTACATGCCATGTTGGGAGTAACCACAATGAGAATATGAGAACAACCACATGTTGCTACTACTTATTAAAAGCATTACTTGAAGGAATGCATATATGAGTTGTAATCATTAGGTTGGACAATGAAATGGCTGATGTTATTGACGAATGACTTCATTGCTAAAATTTATTCTTAAGTCGCTCATGTATAACAATTAGCCATGTCAATGAAATGTAATTTTATTTCTCTTACATGGTAATTATCTATAATATCAATAAACAATGACAAGAGTAACATCTAAAACAAGACTACTGTATCGCACAACTATGTTGTGTTCGTGCAAGCGCCCGTCCTGCAAAGTAACGAGTTGTGGATTTTTGCTCCCCCAAGTCATGCAGTAGTTATGAACAGCATACATACTTGCTCTATTATTTTTCACGACTATGCCATCTTACTTTAAGACCCATTTGTGCATCTAAATGAGTTGTGACATCTTGCACGATGTGGTAGTGCAGTAAATGATAAATTAATTAAGAAAACCATCACTGTTTTTTGCACCACTACGTGCATAATCGGGACGTGTAAAATTGTGAAGTCTATGTGTGACAACCATCACTAGGTCATGCAGTAAATAAAAACTTAAGAAAAACTCCACAATCTCCTGCCTGACCTAGTCGTGCTAATTGCACGACCAAGTTGTGCAAAAAGTGAAATCGGCATTTTTGCAAGACCCAGTCGCGCAACTTGCATAACCTCGTCGTGCGGCGAATGCAAACTCAGAAGCAAAACCACCATGTGTTGTACGATCCAGTCGTGATAATGGCACGACCAGGTGGTGCAAAAAAGTGAAATCGGCACTTTTGCATGACCTATTTGTGTAATGAATGAAAACTTATAAGCAAAACCACCATGTGTTACACGACCCAGTTGTGCTACTTGCATGACTGGGTTATGGAAAATGTTAAATCGAAAATTCTACAAGACCTAGTCGTGCAATGAATGAAACTTATAAGCAAAACCATCATGTGTTGCACGACCAAGTCGTGCAAAAATGTGAAATCGAAAATTTTACATGACCCAAAGTGAAAATGACAATTTTGCACAACTAGGTCGTGCAGGCAAGGGGACAACTTAAGAAAATTGAATTACCGCCAACTACAAATAGGACTAAAATCTCTCAAATATTCTTGGGAGTTTAAGGATCATGCGTTTAAAATAGTTAGATATACACCTTTCTACCACTTTTTTTGGGAGCATCTAGAGCATCATAATAGATGTGAATCAACCGATAGATGTTTTCTCTCATTCAAACTTTCTCATCCGCATTTTCATCTCCGCAACTCAGCAGCTGATTCATTATTGCCTGCCAACTATCAGCTGCCACAGTCTTTGCATAAGTAAGCATAAGCCAAGAGACTTAAAAAATTAGCATTATGGACGTTAATAGAACGATATTATGGAAGTTTATACTCAAAATTCTTATATACTTGAGAAAATATTACAAATCAAGGAGATTTCGTATTTAGATCACAAAAGAATTTTATTCAGACATAGGGCGTGCAATGACGTGTAATCTTGAATTTTGCACGACCTGGTCGTACAATATATAAGAACTTTATGAAAATTATAAATTTGTGCGTGACCCATTCCTGCGGGAATTGTCAACAACATTCTAAATTCACACTATTGTCATAAGTTCTGTTGCCAGAGGAAAAAAAACTTGCATATAATTGCCAAAAAGATACTACTATTCAATCACTTATATATGGATACAAAGACGATAAAATAAACATAGGTTATATGAATTTGCAATGACTTATTCCCTTAAATCATAGACATATCCAAAAGAGTATTACAGAGATTGAGAGTAGTTGTAAGAACATGATGCAGGTTACATTTCGATACAGCGTGAACAACTCAAAAAAAGGTACATTTTGTCATGGTTTGTAAAATGCAAAATGTAAACATTGTTTAATAACTTATTTCCACGATCTCATATCAAACATATCTGCAGCTAACTCCTTCCTATAGTTTCGAGCATGGTCTAGATGACATATATCTTCCATTGACTCACCAGTGATCAGACAATGAAGATACAATATAACAAAAACTCCACAATCTCCACTGTAAAAGAAAAAAAACATAATGGTTAGTTACCTGTTCAAGAAAAGACATTATGAAAAATGAAACAAGTTTAATGATAAGTTAGAGTGACACCTTATCTATTATTAGGGAACACCTTGAACTCGAATGACCAGCCATGGATCTGTACCACCATCGTTGTTCACATCAATGACTTGTATCAATAAAGGAACCATATGTGCATATGGCGCCATTTGACTTTGAAATTCATCATCCGTGTAAAGATTGTGATCTGAGTCATATACATTGATTTTGCTTTCATTCAAATTAACTACTGCCAACACGCAATGAATTTGCCCAACATTTATTGGAATGAAAACCTAAGAAGCGACCAAACACACAAAAGCATTGGCATGTGAGACATTATCGCAAAACAAACATATTCATAGATATGAAGTGGTGTTATATTTTTTTACTCACCCTCTTGGCGGACAACCATGATATGTCTTCAAATTTGGTTTCACCTTCAGCATTTGGATGCATTTAGATGCATTTGTCATTGTGCTCGAACCAAAGTGGTTGTTCTTTTTCAAATAATGAGAATTTTGCGAATAAGATTTGCCACACATCACATATGGCAATTCATTGAATCGATAAACACAAGAAATCATGATTTCTTCTAAATCATTTCATTAAGATTACATACATACCTGAAAAAAAATCCATTATTGCATCTTGACCACGTTGATTTGCATATCTGTGCCTGATGAACCAAAATGCGGCATTTATGTGTTGTAATCGTGAATACATTTTAGTTGAAAGTAGATTATAAATGACATGCACTAATATGTTGGCTTCCATACATACGGAGTCAAACAACCAATCTCTAGGTTTGACGACAGTTCTCGGAACTTCTTATCACCAAGAATTAGACCTAGTTCAGCACTAAAAGAAAAGCAATTTATGAGAATATGAATGTGCTTTTGACCCAAAGAAATATGTAAGTTAATAGATGCTTTTAAACCAAACACATAAGTAATGAAAGGATGATCCACACTCATAATTTTCCATCATCTTCTTTATTTTGCAGCCAAGTATTCAATTCTTTCAAGGTCTCCTTATCTTCCTTTTTTTTTTTCAATGGATTTGTGTAAGGAGGTTTACAAGCTTTTGCACGTGGAATTTGTCGTTTATGCAAGTAAACCTTCTGTCTTTGACTTATAATAGTAACATCTGGTAGGGACATGCGTGTGTGTATGTAGGGGGAGTGGGTGGGGTGCAGCGGGCATCTCACATGGGTGGTATGAATCCTCATGAATAACTCTTACTTGTTGAGGAGATGTTGATGTGTAGGTATTCTTCTCATGTTTGGGTTCTGAAACTTGATTGACAACATTAACGTCATGAGTGGTAATGTATTCAGCAACTGGCTCATTATGGCACTCTCTCAACGGAGTAGTCTAGGAGTCATTAAAAACTTGTAATCAATAGCATAACATGAGATGTTGATTTTTTTTTTAAACTTAACAAAAGAAATAAGAAAGTAAAAGTATTACTCACCAGAAAAAGAGAACTATGTTGCTATCTTGAATCTCCTATCCAACTTGTAGAAAGGAAAGGATTTGATTAATCGAGTTCTCTATCCAATCAAGTCTTTTGGTGATGTCATCCTTTTTGTTCTGTTCTGTGGTCTGAAGAAAGCTTATTTCACCCTCTATGTGGACTATCTTCTCATTTTGTAAAACAATAATGACAAGAGTGAAGTGTAAATGTACTATGCAATAGTAAAACAATAAGATTAAAAAACAAATTAAGGAATGCTAAATATTATCATGCGATCTAATTATTCCTCAATACTTAAGTGCATAGTCAGTCCATGATGAGCGGAGTCCCCTCCAAGAAGTGAAGTGTTAGGTGTATTGTCATTTTCTTTAGGAGGCGATGTGGCTCTATCTTGTGCCATATGCTGATCTTTTGCCCCCTCATACTATGCATGTTTTTGTAATTTTTATTTTCTACAATGCAAAAATGTGAAACTGTATGACTTAGTGGACTCACCTAGCTATGCGTGGAAATGAGTTTCATCTTCAATCTATGAATTGTACATAAATTGAAAGGTTATCAAATGTATTATACATCTTACTTGAAATAAAAACGTATATATTGCATAGGTCCATACCTGACTTTGACAGAAAATGATCTCCTGCACTTCCTTATTGGTATAGTAACTTCTCGTAATCCACCTAAGAATAAGTGCATACTCTTTTTCCAACTTAATTGCCAATCTAAGATTACAATGGTCAAATGTTTCCTAAACCCACACCTATTACACAGAAAGAAGATGTAATTACGTTATAAGATATTAAACAAAGGACAACGAAAAGGAAAACAATACAACACATTTACCTAAAATGCATATGGAAAACCATGTAAATTATAATGCTCTTTGTATGTGCTCTTCTTCAATTTCTTAGCATTCCACTTGCTAAGTCGATCCTAAATGTTCTTTCTCATGCTGTTTAATGTCATATCAAAGCATTTTTGGCCCTAAGCATATGCATTGAACACATCAATATCATCAAGCAAATGAATATGATCTTTCCTAATTTTAGTTATTGGTTCTTTACCTAACAATACACACTCCAACAAATACAACATTGCTAATTTCACTCTTAGCATATAATCATTATCTGGGTTTTGTAGGAATGTCGTTTCTAATTCCCCATGGTCGAACCTAACTCTTTCGCCAAGTAGCCCATGACATAAGCTTTGCCCTTGAGGGATTTTCTTTCGCAAATCATAACTTGGTAGATTACTGAACCGTAAGCCCGTAACCAATGCAAACTTTCTCGATGAAAATGTTACCTTCTTGCCATTAACAAGAAAGGTCATTCCATCATCGTCATCGTACACTTCCCTCAAAAGCATGTTGTAACAAATGCATCATGAAAATTGTAGTTTTTGCATGTCCGAAAAATGACCGAAGCGTGAATCCTTAAACAATTTCAATTAATTCTTCGAAAATGTTCTCCAAATGTTGTCTAAAACCTCATTGATCTTTGACCTACAGGTTATCTTTGTAGGGGAAAAATCAATGTCCTTGATTTTGGGCTGCAAGGATGATACCATTTTGTTAATATTGCATACCGTAATAAGTTCAAAGGATACCTATGTATAAGTATTTTGGAAATATAGGGTGTTCCAACCAACCTCATCAACTATCGTTTCTTCATGTGGCCTTTCATTATCTACAGGTGTCCTTTCTTTCTGTGTCTTTCGTTTCTCCCTTGATACCTTGTTTTGTTTCTTTTTCTTCGTTCCCCTCGTACTAGATACCTTGTTTTTCCTTGTTTTAACCATCTCTGAGAAAATCCTTTACATATAACAATGTATATCAATAACCTTTTTAACGAAAGGTAGAAAACAACTATTGACAAAACTCAACTAAAACTGTAGTATATGCTTGAATAATTATGCATAAAGAGAGAAATTATGAGTATTAAGTCCTTTGTTTTGTAGTGACACATTTAAAGATCAAATATATCCTTTATGCAATAATATACTTCTTACAGCTGACATAAATGAAAATTTAATTTCTAAGTATATAGCAAAGCATACTTGTTCCTCTTTTTCTCCAATGAAATATTTCTTTAAGTTTGATTAGATAATTAAATCTTTATATAATCTCAATCCCCCTTTTGCTTTCTTTTCTATAGATAAACTTGCTTAATAAGTCCTATAGTATTTCTTTTTATTTATACAATTACAATGTTAATAATCTTTTTTTTGGTTGGTTTAATCCCTTTTCCCTTGGAGAAGGGTATTTCAATTTGATGGTGTAGAACCAACTAAAGAAAGGTGACTTTTTCCTATTACAGGCCAAGATGGAATATGTCAGGAAAAGTGTGTAGCAAGAGATAATGTGATTAGAAATTTAGATTAGAAATGTCAATGTACAACTTTGACTCCCTCTTGAAATTGAACGTGACGTAACGTTAATTGCACTAAGTGATTGATTGAGCGAAATGGGAACTGGAATTTCGCATAAAGAAACATGATTCACAATTATGAGTATTTAGTCCTTTGTTTCTATCTTTAACTAAACTATAGTATTGGCATTTTTCTGAATTCAAAACAAGTTTATTATATATATTATGTTTAACTAAGTTATATATATATTATAAGGTAATGCAAATTGCTAAGTTACAGAGATGCAATCAAATATGTATCCCATTCAAATTACAGAAGTGTAATCAAATTTATTGAAATAGTGAGGTATATAGTTTCTTAGCTCCTGGAAAGGACTTCATTGCTTATTTTGTTTTCTGTATCTAATTTTATAGAGGTTTATTGTTTCTACGATTTTCTGATCTATCTATTTTTCTCTTCTATATTGTGTGAAAGATGCATTATAGCATTAAGTTGAATACCATAAACAACCTAGTGCTTACTATGGTAAAAAAAGTTGCCATCGAATTAGGATGCTTATTGGAAAAGCTACTGCAAAGTGTGGATTATTGGTAAATATGGGTTAGAAAATATGCCATCATAATTCAAAATGTATAGATGTTTCTAAGTGTACGTTGCTGGTAAAGAATCTTATTATGTGTCATTTATTTGCTCTTACAGAATGATTGACATGTAATATATCTGTATAGGACGCAGATTGACTTTAACAATGTGAATAGTGGCAAAAGATTGTAGTATTGACTCCTTAGTGACTAAGGAACATGTTCAATTAAGGTGTTGCATCAAATTATGAACAAAATGGATCTATGTTTTTCCAATAATAAATCTTCTTTCAGCCTATAATGTATGTATGTGTATATATACATATTGCTAAACGTATAACTTTGCTACTTTGTTTGTTGCCAACTAAGGAATGATTTATTTGAATTACCTACAATACTCATGAGATTTTATTTCCTGATTGCTAGTAATTTTAATATATTCTTCTCTTTACCCAGAAGCAGGAGAAAAGCTCCCAGATTTATCAGACTTGGAATTTTAGGCTAGATCATCAAAAGATGGGGCATGGTAAGCTTGTATACAATAAGCAAGAAAATTTTTAGTCATTTCTTTAAATATTTGAATGCATCTAGGTGTCGAAACCTGTACCTTATTCAAAGGTAGAATTTCTTAAGGTGGAAGCACAAATTTGTGGTTTACAACTGCAAGGTGAGCATAAATGTTATGTTTATAATTGAAATAGGAAATTAATGAGAAACATCAAAGAGGAGTGTGGTTTTTCACTTGTTTGCATGTGTTATATCTTAATATTCAATTCTTGTGTTATCTAAGTTACATTTCTTAACATAGTTTGTTCTACCTACATCATGCACTTTAAATCTTGTTGCTAGTCCAAGATTTAATAAGAAGATTGATATGATGTCCTAGGAGTTCCACTCATTTACTTTACATTATTGATGATTGCACCCATGGATTCTTCATATTTGTCATCCATGCAAATTGCTAAGTTACAGAGATGCAATCAAGATTTAATGTGATTTGTGGTGCTTCAAATTGAAGAATAATATTGCTCTGGGTGTGTATAATATATATGGAATTATTTGAGAAGAGCAAATGGAAGGATCCCTCAATGTGTGTCGGCGAGCAAAGTCGCGGAGCAGAGATTCAAAGCCGCTGCACCAGAAGGGAGCAGCGTAGAGGTGAGCTATGGTAGAGGTGAGCAATAGCAAAGGCAACCAACAGTGGAGGCACGCACATGAGCAATGGCGGAGGCAAATTACGGCAAAGGTGCGCACACAAGCAGCAGTGGAGGCGAGCTACAAAAAATCCAATGCAATATTTTTATTCATATTTTGAAATAACATTATCAATTACAAATAAACTCAATAGAAGTATGAATATGTTAAAAATAACCGTTTACACATTATAAGCCATAAGACCGTTTAACACATCTTGGTGAAGATTACTGTTGCTCAACTAGTCATTGCCCTCGAATCACTGTTTCATAAGTCTATATAAAGCATGACATGATCTAATTTCTGGTTTATTCTGATGCTTCGTTTGCTATTGTTAACATGTCTCAAACATATGAGATGAATGGAGGCTTGATTTAGTTTAAGAACATGAGGTGCTACTATAGGAGAAAGGTTGGCATCAGGGTTTCTGAATCACAAGCAAATCCAAGAAAGTTGTACTTCATTTGTGAGAGGAGGGCTAGTGAATTCTATTTTTTCTGGGTTCAAGATATGGATAAGGTTGATCCATTATTTTGTTGTAACATGCATATGCAAGAAGAGGTTTTAGATATGAAGAAGGACATGCAAAATATCAAAGCAATGTTGAAGAAGATGTTGTGGGTTAATGTATTGTTTCTCTGCTTGGTTTATCTATTTCTGTAAGCTGAATAACATGCAAACAGAATAGCATAAATGTTAACATTTCAAAGTAAACTGAATAACATTTATAAGCAATTGTCCACTATTAAAATGTTAAAGGCACAATAACAGCATAGCATTGGTTGTCAAGTAGCCTACTTTCTTAAAAGTTATTGTTCAGTGTTTTACATTTGAATGCATTAACATACATGTAAATGTTATGGCGAAAACACAATTCTACAAACATTAACTTGTTTATGTTTAGGTCTAAATGCAAAAGATTAAAATCCAAAACATAAAAATGGATCAATCATTGGTTGGAGACAAAATAAACATCCAAAATAATCGGGTAATGATATTCAAAAGGTAATTTGAGATGATGCAGCAACACCTGTTCTAGCATTTGCAGGTGTTGGAAATTTTCTGGGCAAGCCTCTGCCAACAGCTACAGCTCCCCTCCTTGCAACAACTCCTCTTCTAGTAGCCAAAGCTCTTGCAGCAGCTTCTCTTGTAGCCCCTCCTCTTGAAGCACATTCTCTTACGGTAGCTCCTCTTGCAACTCCTTTGGCAGCCCTTCTCCTAACTGCCATGCTACTTGAAGAGCTACCAACCTGTAATGTGGAGATTTTGCTTAAATTAAATTACTAATTGCAAACAATATGCATTATAATTTCCATGTGTGTATTTGATTACCTCAAATGTATATGTTTTCCCTCTAAAAGATCCCTTCCCAGTAGTTGGTGCAATCCCTCTACCCTATATAGCATAAAAACCAAGTAATGTTAGTTAAATATTTCTTAAAAATAAACAACTATTAGTTGAAGGAAAATTATTAAAAAATAAGCAATAAAGGCTTACCATTGGGGCAGGTTGGTTACAACTCCTCTTATTATGCCCAGGTCTGCCATAATTATTGCAATGCAATCCAAAAGACCTTTTTTCCCTTTGGTTCCTCGTTTTGTTGAAGTTTGGAGGACTCCTAGATCGTTCATGCTTTCTTCAAAAGATAGGCCTACATTGAAACTTATTCAAGTACGGTCCATCCAATTCCTGATCTATAAACATTCACATGTCAACTCATTAAGCTTCACCACGCAGGATCTATCAACATCAAGTAACTCATATTCATGATGTTTACTATATAACAGCCTCAAGTTTCTCTCTTCTTGCCTTAACTTTTCAATTTTTTTCTTCGCCACTGATGTTATATTAGATTCCCAAGTCAATGCATCCTCAGCCCTCTTATGAAATCTAATCATGACCTTCCTCCTAATATTCTAAAATGATGAGGAAAGATTTACCCTTATTCTCACTTAGCTAGCTGTTAAAAGATTCAGTTAGATTATTAGTGACATGATCACATTTCAAGTCATCCTCAAAATGCATGCCTAGACCAAAGGCTCTCTGGGATGTTGTTTAGGTAAGCAAAAGCTACTTCATCCAAAGCCTTAATCTCATCCATGGCTCTTATGATATACCATTTATCTGTAGCTCTACTAGCACTCTAGAAAAGTCGCTAAAGTGGATACTAGACCATCTATTTCTTAAGTTGGCATAAACATTCCTAGCACAAAATCTGTTGTAAGAATTAGGCCATGTGTCCTCTATGTTAGCCCTAAGGCTACATGATAATTTTGATGATAACAATACACATTGATTAATTGAGATTTACTAACATGTTTATTTATGTGCAAGAGTAAGATCATTGAAATAATTATAAAATGAAGAAGAGGCTTATTAAAATGAAGTGTTGAAGCTAAGGAGAAGACTACATGTTAAAGGCACCAAAGTTTAAGAACAAGGATTGACTCAAGGAATATAACACATGAGCAATGTTCAATCAATTGGTCATATATATCTCTAAAAATATCCAAATGATGTGATTCTCAAGCCTTTGGAAAGATCACTCAATTTATAACATTTCATATGTTTTAATGAAATTCAAATTTCAAGTGCAAGGTTGTCCAAATCATCATGCAATTTGAAAGACAAATGGAAGCAGCTGACATGAGCACTGAATACTCCTTTGGACATATCTTGAGCTAGAAAAATCAAAATGACTTGATTATTATGGAATTGGAAAGATGACTTAATGAAGAATATTTCATATGTTTTGAATAAATTCAAATTTCAAATGGAAGACTGACATAATTGACATGCAATTTGGTGGACTGACACAGAGAAGAAAAATCAACTCACATGAGCACCAAATGGTGTTTTGGTTATATCTTAAGATAGAGATATCCAAATGCTTTAATTCTTAATTTTTCGGAAAGCTTATTCAAATATTCAGATCTTTTATGTTTTGAAGAAATTCAAATTTCAAATGGAAGACTAACAGAATTATCATTCAATTTGGTGGACTGACACAAGAAAGAAAAATCAAGTCACATGAGTACCAAATGGTGTTTTGGCCATATCTTGAGCTACAGATATCCAAATGACTTGATTCTTGATGCGTTGGAAAGATTATTCAAATGTACAGATCTTTATGTTTTGCAGATTTTCAAATTTCAAATGGAACATTGACAAAAATGGTAGACAAGATTACGGTTTTTATGGTGGGCAGAAAATTTGGAGATGGTGTCTTCACTTGATTAAGTTCATCTCATTTGCCTATAAAAGGAGCCATTCTCCCATGCATTCAACAAGAAAAAAGAGAAGCATCTATCAAGGAAAAAAAAAAAACAAGAGAAATATCAAGTTTAGAGAGCTTTTATATTCTTTATCTACTCTTTGAAGAGAGTTGTACTTTTGTTATTAAAATTTTCTTTGTTCTGGTATTGTGGTGAGAGAGAGATCTTCTTGTAAAGGATAAAAGTTATCCTTGAGAGAACTCTTTCCTTGGTGAGGTTGTTCATCAAGAAGAACTCTTGGTGTGGTGTTATCAAGAGTTGAAGAAAGTTGCCTTGGTGAGGTTGTTCATCAAGAAGAACTCTTGGTGTGGTGTTATCAAGGGTTGAAGAAAGTTGCCTTGGTGAGGTTGTTCATCAAGAAGAACTCTTGGTGTGGTGTTATCAAGGGTTGAAGGAAGTTGCCTTGGTGAGGTTGTTCATCAAGAAGAACTCTTGGTGTGGTGTTATCAAGAGTTGGAAGAAAAAGTCTTGGTGAGGTGTTCATCAAGCAAGTTGTAAAGATTCTACAACTTAGTGGAAAGCTTAGCTCGTGGAGCTAGGAGCCCGTGGACGTAGGCAAGGTTTGCCGAACCACGTAAATTGAGTTTGCACTCTCTCTATCCCTTTCCTCTTTACATTTACTTGCACTTGTGATTGTTCATTATTATTAATCTTTTGATTGCATCTTTGATAAATTCTAATTTCATCTTCTTTACCTTTATTATCAAAGAAAGAGTTAAATAATTTTCATCTTTCAAGAAAAGTTTTCTAAATCCGTTTTTATAAATAAAAACTCAATTCACCCCCCTCTTGGGTTGCCATATGATGCATTCGAAACTAGCAAGTATACTAGTCACACAAGTAATAAAGTGATGAGTGAGATATCGTTCCCACGAGGATTGATTCTAATTAAATTTGTTATTTTTCAGCAACAATAAACTAAATATGGGGGGTTTTGTTAAATGATTAATTAAACTGAATACGAAGGCAAATAAAGAATAACACAACACAATATTAAATGAATTGAAAATTTAATGAGAGACACTTGGTTAAGGGTTCTTTCTCTGCCACAAGATATGAATTTGTGAATTAACGTAGGCAAGGTTTGCCGAACCACGTACATCGAGTTTGCACTCTCTCTATCCCTATACTCTTTATATTTACTTGCACTCGTGATTGTTCATTATTATTATTCTCTTGATTACATATTTGATAACTTCTAATTTCATCTTCTTTACCTTTATTCTCAAAGAAAGAGTTAAATAATTTTCATCTTTCAAGAAAAGTTTTCTAAATCCGTTTTTATAAATAAAAACCCAATTCACCCACCCTCTTGGGTTGCCATATGATGCGTTCGAAACGAGCAAGTATACTAGTCGCAGAAGTAATAAAGTGATGAGTGAGATATCGTTCCCACGAGGATTGATTCTAATTAAATTTGTTATTTTTCAGCAACAATAAACTAAATATGGGGGGTTTTGTTGAATGATTAATTAAACTGAATACGAAGGCAAATAAAGAATAACACAACACAATATTAAATGAATTGAAAATTCAATGAGAGACACTTGGTTAAGGGTTCTTTCTCTGCCACAAGATATGAATTTTTGAATTAACATAGAATTGTAATCCAATTACAGCATTGAAGTTATCAACCGTAGATAACAACAAGCTCTGTTATCCCAATCTTTCCTTACTTTGTTGTTAAATAAAACAAGCTCTTTATTTAATCTCTATCCATTAAACAACCGAGAACAAGCTCTCTGAGTTTAATTCAATGGAAGCATTACGATGAGAAAGATAGGTTGATCTAAGCAATATCACACAAGTTCGGATTATTTAACCTAGGTTGTATTTTCCAATTGCAATCTCTGATCTCAATTTGCTACTAATGATTGGAAATTCATGACAATTACGGATCAAGATTTATAATCTAGCAATAGACAACAACAGATTATATTCAGTTGGCCATTCCAAATACAATCAGTAAGCAATCATAAGCATTAGATATGGAAAAATACAAGCAACTTCAATTAGAGAATTGGATAACAATTTCTTACACAATCAACTCACAAAATCCATATCAAGGGCTTGAAATCACCCTCAACCAATTCAGATTTAGTTACACATATTCAATCAGAATAACAAAGACAATACAGAGAAATTCCAGAATTGAAAAGGAAAGAAAGAACTTAGCAAATTCTTTGAAAATCTTCTTTGTAGATGAATCTTCTTGGAATTGTAGTTCCTCCTCTTTCAAAATCTTCATTCTCCTTCAAGAACTCCAAGGGATGAGAGAAATCCAGAAATGCAGCCGCCTCCCACGTTTTCCCCTCTTCAAGTTATCAAAATAAAACCCTAAAATGTGTTTAAATACTCTGCTACAGTGAATTGCTACAGTGCCCCGTATTATACATGCTACAGTGACTTGTGGAATTATATTTCGATACATCTCACACTGTTTTGATTACAACTTTTGGTACACTGAATGGATTTATAAACCGTAAATTTCTCCAGAAAATAGACTTCGAGAGCTTTCCAACGGTATATAATATGTCATCGGGTTCATTGTATATCAATACCATTAAATCCGAGAAGATGGTTGACTAGCAGAGGTGAAAATGAAGGGTTTTACTCCATTTTTGTGCAAGTTGCTCCAAAAACTCCTACAAACATCAAAACCACCCAAAAACATAAAAATACCAAGGAATATAGCAAAGAAACATGGACGAATTGATATAAAAGTAATACATAAATAGACACCTATCAAATTCCCCCACACTTAGACTGTGCTAGTCCTCGAGCAACTAAAATGATACGAAACAAAACTAAACCGAAACAGAATCAAAGAAAAATGAAAACACACAAATGCTTCAACTTGCAAATAGGCCTCAAAGATTGTACTTAATTATAACCCAAGGAAAACTTCAAAATAATGCACTTGATCAAGAATTTTATCTCAAAGATTAGTTTCGCTTCACTTCCATTCCTCAAGTGTGTGTGTGTAGAGCCATTCTCACCTAATCACTTGTAACCCGGATGAGTTTATGCTTAAAAATGAATCATATTTAATAGTGAAGATGTATGTATAAATGAACTCTATAGGCCTGCTTTTCAAGTCACTCTCCACTAATGTAGACATTTACAACACTAAGGATCAAGTAGGACTTTATTATAAGCTTATAATGTTTGACTTGGGTGAAGGTATGATCAAGGATAATAATTTGGCTCAAATCACCCACAAACACATAAATCATTCAAGATTATGTAGAGCTCACCCCTATAACACAACTTTATTTTAATTCACCAGGTTACTCCCCCAAACTTATTTAGAACACTCAATCTTCTTTTTTTTCTCTTCTCTTCTTCTTCTTTTTTTTGTAGAAAACAAAAGAAACTACACCCCACACTTTGTTGTTTCATTCTTTTTAAGAGCACCCAAGGGTATAGAACTCTTTTTCTTTTCTTTTTCTTTTCTTTTTTTTTTTTAACTGCAATTCCACTCCCCAACACTTAAACAAAACACAATTGTCCTCAATGTGTAAGTACGTGACGAGAAGTACAGATTGCGTTTTTTTTTTCTTTTTTAAAAACCACAATAGAATACTTTATTGCTCATGACCATCCAAACCTCCTCTAACTTCCCAAAACCAGAAACATAGCTCAAAATTTAATTGTGAACGATTTACATGCTCATAGGTAAGGGATAAACTGTTTGGAATAAATTCATTTGAGGTTAGGAAATCTTTTAGTGAGTTAACAAAGAAAAAGGCTTACAGAGGCTCAAAGGGGTAACTAGGGATCAATTCAGTCAAGGTTGGCTATTAAGGCTCAAACGGTCCAAAGATGGCCTAAATCATTTCCCCAATGGTGCACAGTCTAGGATTTTGCCTCGAGTGACCATCAAACAAGTTCTAGAATTCATTGAAATCTGAAGAAACATTTTAATTACATAATCTTTCTCTAAGTGAACAAATAACTCAGTGATAATAGCTCAGTGCTCAATGTTGCGCAAGGAATCAAAAGCAAAGCGAAAACCAATAAACATTTCAAGCACACAGATCCATGCTTCATTTATCATTTTCCAAGAGTTATTCTTAATTCAATCATTATCTTATCATCGACCCACAAAATGCAAGAAAAGAGGTACGTGGCGTTGGTACACCTGAGTCAAGATTGTATATTTCAACAATCCTTAGGACCAGTAGCCCGCAGACTTAAGGTTTCCAGCCTATATACCTTTATTATGAAAGAACAAAACAAGAAACAAGACACTTCAATCAACATGAAATAAACAAACTACAGATTTATTGAGAGAGAATGCGTTTCAAGAGTTAAGAAAACCCCATATTCTGCCATTCTCAGGTTTTTCCACAATTGTTTTTTTTTTGAATCAAAACTGATAAAGATAAAAAAACACATAACAACTCTAAATTACGCAAAACTAAACTCACTCATAAAATAACAAAGTTCAAGAAGTCAGCAAACAAAAACAAGTTAGTTAGAATGGGTCTAAAAAGTTAGAAGTTAGCCTCCTTATTCAGCCATTATGGATTGAAGAGATCCAGAATGCGTTTCAAGAGAACTTGAACTTTTAAGCCACCACTCTAAAAACCGAGATTAGAAAATATTACCTGGGACGAAAGAAATAACCTGAAAAAGCTCAAAAGAAACGACATGAAAAATCTCAAATAAACACAATAAAAAGAAAGCAAACAAAAACAAAGCAAACCAGCAAATAGAGATTACAGATGGAGGGTTAAATCCAGTTGACGCCTTTTGTTGCTTTCTCCAAACCAATTTATCCGAGCCATTGTTGGATCAGGTGAATAGACGAATTCTTGTAGTTTGTCAAATAACTCTCCTGCAGTTGAAGCTGTAACCAGCATTTGCCTTGCTGACGGTGAGATTAAATTTTTTTCTACAGCTTGATCAAGAAAGGACAACAAACCATCAAAAAAATTATTAACATTTAACAAACCAATGGGTTTCCGATGGATGTTTAGCTGTGCCCAAGAGGTGATTTGAAACATCTCCTCTAATGTACCATAACCACCGGGCAAAGCTATAAATGCATCAGATTTAATGACCATATGTGCAATACGCTCATGCATGCTAGAGACCTGTAACTCTTCCCCCATGGTGTTGCCAACGATATCTCGTACAGCTAATGGTTTAGGGATAATGCCGAGAACTTTGCTCCCTCCCAGGGATGCAGCTGTCGACACACATCACATTAACCCAAGACTACCCCCTCCATAAATCAAATGAATACCCCTCGCAGCTAATGTCCTACCAAGATCAAGAGCTGTTGTGGTAAACTCTCCATCTTTACCAAATTGCGATCCGCAAAATACGCATATATTGTGGAATCGCCGAATTGGTGTTTTCTCCATTTCTACAAGTGCTCTAATCTTGTGTAAGACACGTTAGATATTATGCTTTTCAATTGCAAGACCGGTTATGGAATGACATATGAAAATATGCAGAATGTATATATACACCCATAAAACTCTCAAATTTTGACACATGGGGACATACTTTCGGTGGGGGTTGCTCAATGCAGATTTATCGCCCCAAAATTTGAAAAAATGAGATATGCTTTCGGCGAGGTTTGACAAAACCTACACACTTGTCTCCCACGTGAAGTATGGAAAACGGAGATACACTTTCGGTGGGGGTTGACAAAACCCCCACACTTGTCTCCCACGTGAAGTATGGAAAACGGAGATACACTTTCGGCGGGGGTTGACAAAACCCCCACACTTGTCTCCCACGTGAAGCATAAAAAATAGAGATACACTTTCGGTGGAGGTTGACAAAACCTCCACACTGGTCTCCCACGTGTACTTATGCCATAGGGTAGTCATATGGTTTGTCAAAAAGAAAACTTGAAATTAAAACAAACAAAATCAACAAACAACAAGACAAAAACAACATTGATAATCAGATCAAACGAAACAAGAAAGAAATAAAATTCGACAACAACAACACACATTCAAATATACAAGTAGGTGTGATTGTGGCTCACATCTTCCTCTGGTTTTACGTCCAGTAACGGCTGAAACGCCTTCTATGAGTCGGGGATTTGCTTCCCATCCAGTTTTCTTATAAACTGGCAAACAGGGTCATTTTTAGTCAGATTCCCTAGACCATAACACTGCAATTCATCACGAAATTGTGTCCATAGATTAAGCAATTCACGCTGAACAAGTCCACAAGAATGTGACTCGAGAGTTAACAAAACAGTATCCAGCGACTCATTACTCAAACCATTCTTAATAAATGAAAGTTTATCTTCTCTATTCCTGGACGCAAAACCTAATGAATGACAAGTCTGGTTACAATTCCATCTAGCACATTTATAACATACTTGTAACCTCTTTGCTCTTCACCTCTTGGCGTAGTAGCTTTTTCCTAGACCAGGCATGTATTTTTCGAGATTAATGTCCGGCTCACCGGACAATCTCACCTTGGCTTCGATAAGCCATCG